>PVJL010009110.1:0-60137 GCA_004026885.1 Lyroderma lyra | reverse complement strand
TGATTCTTAAAATAAAAGCTATGTGGGTTGGTGGGAGGTACCCTGAGCTCTGCTGACTCTCTGCTCTCTGCCTCCTCACTCTCTCCACCCTCCAGGTGCTTGTCTGCTTCCTCCTGCCCCAGGGCCTTTGCACATTCTGTTCCCACCCCAGGCCCGTGCTTCCCACTTGTTCACACTAGTTAACAGATCTCACCTAAAGCAGCTTGTCTTTGGCGAAGCCTGTCATGACTTTCTTGACTAGAATAACCCCCCCTCCTCCCAACCCCAACCTCCCCCACCACACCCACAATCCTCCCTTCACATTCCTCTTCCGCATCATTCCTATCAGAGCTGCACTTTTACGGTTATGTTTAAAATGGTTGAATAATCCCTCTCAATGTCTGGATAGCCCCTGAGTTGCTTACAAGCTAGGACTTAAGCCTGGTTTTGCTTATCATGATATCCCTTTGGCCTATTCAGATGCCTTGATAAAAATATTAGAAGTGAAGACAGTCAATGTGAAACAAATCCTTTTTTAATGGCTAACTTATTTGATAAAGAGAATTTCCTTTTAAGGCCCTTGCTGTATTTTATATAGAGGTTTTGTGTCTTGTTGAAGAGACAATGTTGTGGAGAAATTTTTTTGAGACACAATTGATATAACATTGTTCATGTTTAATAACATAACGTGTTGATTTGATACAGCTAACAACTCTATCACTACACATAATTATTTTTTTCTTTTTGTGGTAAGAACATTTAAGATCTAGTCTCTTAGCAATTTGAAACAGATAATACAGTATTGTTGACTATAATTACTATGCTGCAAATTAGGCCTCCAGAATGTGTTCACCTTCTAATTGCAAATTCTTTTCTTCTGTTTATTTGGCTGTCGCCACATTTCTGCTACCAGTGCAACACTAGTATGTCCACTGTGATCTAGGTAGAAGCAAATTATTTGAGATATAGTGCTTGCTGCTCTGAAGCTTTTTTTTTTTTTTCCTGCTAAGGGCAGTGGGGAATAGTTAAATGCCATGAGAAACTGAATTTCCACAAAATTGATGCAGAGAGAAAGATGTCTTTTACCCAAGCTCTCCTGTCAGGATACAGCTACTGGAGAAGACAGAGCTCTGCTTAAAGAATGGCCTGGCCACTCCCAATTAGAATGAGGACATGGGATGTTAAGTTTCCTACAATATCTGTTTCTCTTGGATTAGGATTTCATGTGTGAATTTCAATCCTTCTGAATCGCCAATGGAGGTATAGGAGCTTGAAGCACAATTTTATTGATCCATATAGACATGGAAGAGGAAAACTAGGTGGATGAGGGTGACCGACGGAAGGTTGGAGCAGAATTTCATATAAGAATCTTCCAACAAATGAACCCTTCAACAGACCTTCCTGAGATGACAGTTATTACTGACCATAATGAGGGCTTCCTCGATCCTGCAGTTCTAGACACAGAGCGACCCCTGAGTCTTGTTGCTACCCTTGATGGGTATCCACTTTGTGAAGCTTTCTTTATCCTTCAGTAATTCTCAGCAATACATGTCCGGGTTTAAAAGTTACAATTTATGTTTTCTGTGTTTATAACATACTTAGCTAGGTAAGTTTATATTTAGGAAGTCAGACTGGTAGCCGTATGCAGTGGTGCTTTTTATATGTTTTTACATTTAGATTTTCAAAGCAAATCAGTCTAATATAGACAACTTTTTTATAGACTTTAGCTTCTAAAAGAGTTGTTGGAGGATTGGGCACTTAAATATTTCCCAGGTCCGTAGTCTACCATTATTAACCATAAAATTTAATTACGTTTTAGAATAATCCAGCTCAACTGATGATAAAAAGAAGTCCATGATTTTCTGTTGCCTGTCAGTGTGCTTCTAGGTAGTTAATTCCATTCAAACGTGTGGTTTTGTGGGAAGAACAGAAGCAGCTACCAAGCCATGTGTTTAACATTTAACATCACGGACGGGTTCTTACGTTCTTAAGGTTTAATTCTCAAGTATTCCCCTGAGTTGATTTTTAAAAATAAAGTACTTCTAATAATCAGTCACTTTTTAAAAAAGAAATGTCTTTCTAAATCAAACTAACTTAGTGCTTTATGTAAGTCAAATTGTAGGGCCGTCTCTCCCAATATTGATAATAAGAACATCTGTATGGCTTCTAAATTTGACCATTAAGAAATAGTTAGATTTTTAAAAATTATCTTATTTAACCACAAAAGTTAAAATCAGAATATATATTTAGGAAGAAACCACAAGGACTCAATGAAGTAATACCACATTTGCCCTCTCAAATTTATGTGTGTGTAAGAAAGAACTAGAAGGGGGTACGTGGACAAAGAGACAAGAGGGGAGCAAAGCCAATGCTTCAAGGTCCAGAGGGATACAGTGATACGCATAATTCTGTTGCACTAATATCATTTTAAATTATATCAGCTGACATATCTCTCATGACGAATTTATTTAATGTTTACATGAATGAGCAAACTTAGAAACAAGCCCTAACAACTGTCAGAAGTCCCATAAAATGTAGAGGCGGCTTTATTCCAAACAGTTTCTGAGTGTGTTTTATGCAACCTAAATGACTGCCCTTGACTTCAGGTCATGAAACATGAAACTGGAGCCTCTGCAAGCCCCCTTAGCCCTCGAGGATGAGTTCTGCTTGTCGCAGACCTGATGGCGTTTCAGATGTCAGCCAGGCCCCGTGCGGGGTGGGGTGGGGGGTCGTTCCTCCGTAAATACTATTACACGGTAGCTCTCTTCCCGTAAAACGCTTTGGATTTGACCATCTCCCAGCCAGGGTTCTTTGTGCGTTCTTGTGAGGCAGGTCATTGCTCTTCATTTTATTTTAGTGTTTAGAGCAGGTTAAATAGCCTACCAATGCCCAGACAGCGCCAGAGCAGGGTCACAATTCACAACTCAGAAATCTCTGTCTGTGTCTTTGCTTCCTTGATTTACCTACATTTTCAGCTGATGTCCAGAGCCAACAAGGAAACTCCATTTTCAGGCAGGAGGATAGACGAAGATATTCAAATGCAGCACACTGACAGCCAAACCGTTTTGTTTCCAGGCCTGCGAACAAGTCGCCCCTTCTCCGTTCCTCCCTACGCTATCGTTACCCCAGGATTGCTCTATTACAGCTCAAAGCCGAAGGGAGAATTCCAGCTGGGCAACGCCTTGCCTCGGGGCGAACTCTGATGTTTTGTGGACGCCGCACACATTTGACTCCCGTTAACTGGAGTCTGTGTGTGTCATCAGTATCGTTTCCAGGCCATGCGCACGCCCCTCCTGCCCTGATACTCGCAGCTGAAGCAGGTGTATGCAGTTAGGGGAGCGAGCGACTCCTCATAGGCATGACCTGCCCAGAACTTTCCACAGGACGGCCGCCTCGGTTCTGATCTCTCTGCCCCAGACACGTCAGGGTGAATAAGCACACGAACTCCAGATCAGACCACACCGATTCTCGTGAAACTGCACAGATGAGGAGGAGAATGAAGGATAACGTGTGGCATTTCCTGAAAGTGGGATTAATAGTGAAGTGAAATATTAGCCCAAGGACAGGGTGCTAATACCTATTTGGTGACGTGTCCTTTCCTTTTACAGTGAAGCACATAGTGTGAGTAGGTCTAGGTAACAGAGTTTCTTGTGGCATTTGAAATAAATAAGAATAGTGGTTTAGAAAATCAATGGTTTTGAGCGTGTATTGAAATAGAAGAGATGGCACTTGAAGCAGCAAACTCTTAGCAGAATGAAGCCAGCTTTTAACTTACCTGTGTGTCGGAAGCATTACTCAGGTATCTGCGTTGGGTACAGGGGACTCTGCTGGGGCTGGGACACAGTGTCAGGCGGATCGCTGGGTCGGCAGGTGGAGAATTATACGAGGTGTATCTATTTTATGCCTACAAACGTAACTCTGTATTTCTTTCTCAATTTTGAGATATCCTCATTTTATCTATCTCTTTTGCTCTCCAAGTGTTTCTTTTTCTCTTGTGCTCTTGAACTTGAGCAAGCCGTTGAGGGCACCCCCAGCCCGTTCTCCTGTTTGAGTATATTCCGAGGACTGTCTAAGCAAATCTGCAGACACGAAAGTCAGTGCCACGAAAACTGCAGATGTGCCTGGAACACAGATTTGACAGTTGATTGCTGCCTTTCCTATTGCCTCACCTGCAGTTAGACCCTCCAAGCCCCTCAGCACAAAATGTTTTTTCATCAAGAGACCCCTGGACCTTTCACTGCGAGGGCCATGCTGATATACAGGCTCTCCTCACTTAATGACCGAGTTCTGTTCCTATGAACATGTCACTAAGCGAGTTCATGGATAAGTGAGGTGTTTAAAGGCGGGTGTCTTGTGGTGTGTCATGGTGTCACACGGTGTGTAATTTTCAGTAGGTAGTCACGTGACACCACACTTACAAACAAAATACGCAGTCTTGTGTGATTACGAATGCTTCGTGTAGTGAATGCTAACCAACTGTGGGAATGAGACAGGGACTGAGAAAGGGGGTTCCCCATGCTGGGGAACTGGTCTTAGGTCCGAGTGGTCATTAACCAGGTAGGTCGTTAAGTGAGGAGTGGCTATATTAGAAAAGGTTCAAAGACAAACCACAGCAGTGACGCATGAGAGTGTGGAAAAGTCAGTACTGGCTTCAGGGGACCTGCCCGTGGCGGCGAGAACAGGAAGCAGGGACAGGCAACCTGAGCGAGGAAGACATGCAAGTGCTGGGGGACCGTGTGACTGAGGACAGGGACGCGCATGCGCACGCCGTGAACTGAGGAGAGAGATGTGGGCTACGTGCCGAAGGCTTTTTCTTCACGAAACCCTGGACCACACAAGGAGGCTTGGCCGATGACCCTGTTAACTGCTGTGACTATGACCGTACTGCTGTGAACTCCCCTGACAACCTGAAACAAAGCCGAGCACGAACGAATTAGCACTGCCACTCGCGCGAGGTTCAGCGACCTGGTAATCGGGCCACTTTTTATCGGCATCTGCTCCTGAGAGACCTGTGGAGTGCAGGAAGCTTGGGGCTGGGTTGTTTAAATCACATGGCATGTGTCGATGAAGACACCTCGTGCACAAGTGTTAGTAACCGAAGTCCATGTCTGACCGAGCCCCCGTCTGCAGTCCTGACTGCCCCTCTACCCTGAGGTCTCCAAGCAGGCCAGGGCGTCCGCTCCCAGGTCCCGCTGTGCCCGAGGGTGGCCCACACCTGGTGTCGGGGCTGGCCGGCAGCTTGGAGAAACTCTATGAACCCCAGTTTTTCCTCTAGCCCCAAACCAGGATGCGTGTTCTCGCTCCCGAGATGCGTGTGCCTCTGGTTGTTGTTATTCTGTCATGTAGTTCTTTGCAACAGCTTTCTATATTTAGAGACCATAGATACAAAACTTCTTTCTGGAATGTGGCGACTGTCCCGGGCTCGCCTGAGTGGAAACAAGGCTCACGGCCTCACCAGTCTCAGCATCAGCAAGCGAGATGTTCACTGGCCGCTGGTTTCTCTTCTAGAAATCTGCTTTTCCGGTTCGCTCCTCTCTGTCTGTAAACCGTGGCTTGTGCACATTCTTACAGGGAAATTTGGAAACACGGGTCTTTGTTTGGCCGGAAGCCTCCATGAGTGGGAAGGGCGGGCCCTTGTGAATTAAATCCTCTGGTTACTGTAGAGCTAAGAAGAATCTTTTTGTTCAGGTTCTAGTCCAAAGCCTTCCTCCCATGTCTCACTGTACTCCTTTGCCTTGTACATGCAGGACGCCGAGTAGACTAGTAGTAGTGGTGGAGACGAGGGCGTCAAGTACAAAGAGTCAAACGGAGACAAAGCTAGGGGGGCGGGCATGGGTTAGAGCCATCAGGATTAGGTTTGTGTGTGACAGAAAACCCAAAATAATTATGGCTTAAACATGATAAAATTCATTTTTCTGTCATGTAAAAAGAATCTGAAGAAATAGGGAGGGCCTATAGGACTCGGTGTGAGACACCCAAGCTCCGCCCATGATACTTCTCTGCCAACTTAAGTTCAGTGCATCTACTGCATGGCCCAAGGTGGCTTCCTGAAATCCAGTCATTGAGCCAGCATTCCCACCAGTGGGAAGGCAGAGGAGCCAAACATGGGCTAGTCCATTTCTTTTTAAAGCCATTTCCAAAAGATGCACATGGCAGTTCTGCTTAACGGTCAAGGATCAGAACCTAGCCACTTGGTCCTGCCTAGCTGCAAAGGAGGCTGGGAAATGTCTTCTTTCTTCCAGGTGGCTACATGCACCACTAAATTTGTGGGGTAACAGTAGGAGAGAATGCACATGGGGACACAGCTAGCAGTTCTGCCAGGGAGTTTGGAGACCAAGGACAGTTGTTGTGTCATAGAAACAGTACCTATGTCTGGAATCTCATGACTGCTTTGCTGTTGACTCCCTATGTGACTATGTGAGGTCACTTCACTTTCCTGAGTCTCAGGCCTGTCATTTTAAAACTATAGGTACAGAACCTGGTTATTTCTAAATTTACTTGCCCCTCAGACATGCTGTGTCTTCTATCCTCCTCAAAGTGTTTGCTCAAAGTAAGACCAAAGTGAGTCACGATTTTAGTTCTTTGGCATCTAATACCTCAGGGATTGACTTGTGTCATGCTCCATGACTTGTGGAGGGAAAAGTCGCCCAGCAAACTGGAAGCACCTAACAAACTGAATGAAATGGTGTAATGAATTAAAGGATTAGTCAGACCTGATATTTCACGGGGAGTTAAACGTTGGCCTTGTCCAGTTCAGTGTCTTCTTCAATTTATGATTCTTGGCTCTGACTGAAATTAGCATGATAAGTTATTATAATAAGATTCAATTGCACAGTCAAGCTTGAAATCGTTCAAGGAGATAAAATTACAAAACGAACCCTCTGCAGGGGAATTGTTTATCTCAACAAAAATTTGAGTCTCTGCCAATTGCCAGGCACTGTATTGGGACAAAGAGACATTTCCAGGTTAGTGTGGGTCACAGACAAGCACACGGGGTCACGCTGAGGTGTGACACATGCAGGGACTGAAATGTGCACGAAGGACGGAAGAAGGCTGGAAGGGGGAGCAAAGTCCCTTTGACCCTGGAACAACACGGACTTGAACTGCGCCGTTCCGCTTACGTGCAGAGTTTTCCAAGAAGTACTTGCGGTTTTGATCCGTGGTTGCGGGGTGCGGAGGCACAGGGACGCCGGTTGCAATAATGTGCACCATTTTATCTGGGGGACTTGAGCACCCTCCCCCCCCCCCCACACACACATACCAAGGAACAACTGTGGCTAAGTTTTGGGGGAGTCAAACTTACATGAATGTGTATGAGTCTGTGTCCGTTGGATTTGGAAATGGCAGCGGAGGTGGCGGTGGACACCGGCTTGGACTGTGTGAGAAGCGAGTGCGACGCGGGAGCAGAAGCACGACGGCCCTGTTCTGGGCCGAGAAAGGAAGGCGCGCGCCTTCAGGGCCCCACGGAGAGGCGCACGTTCGCGGGGGAGGCGCTCCGGGCCTGCGGGCGCAGGGAGGCGGGGCGCTGCGTGTGAGCTCGGCACCGCGCGCTCCCGAGGCGTCGGGGGGGCTCGTGCGTCAGCTCAGAGCACTGGGGGCGCAGGCCTGGCGTGCTGAGGGGGCATCCGACCCCTGCAGCCGCAACACCCCGCGTCCGGAGCGCCCCGCGCCGGGTTCATGGTCCTGTCGTCACCAATTTGGAACGCTTCCTGATTTTCAAGCAAGGGGACTTGCATTTGCCTTTTGCACCAGGCCTGCAACTTAGGTCACCAGACCTAGCAGCAGTGTGTAAGTAACCAATCACTTCGTTTTGGGAGGTTTTCATCCTCATTCTTTCATGCGTGTTCTTCATCCAACCTGTACCCAACGTGTGCCTAGTCCGCGCCAGGCACCCTTACTGGGACTCGTTGGTGTTATTGGTTGGAAAATAATTACACCCATTCATTTTTTTATTGTAAATATTTTTTCAATAACATTCTTCTATTCTTTATTGATACTTGGTACGATGTGTTAAAATCAATATCTCTGCATCCTCAATGTTTATTTCTTAGAGCTAGCCATTCGGCTCTTAAGGATTTGTCCCTTTACACATAGAAGTTGGGGAAGGGTGCTGTTACTTGGCCATTTCAAGCCCTGGGACATGAGAGCAACTGAGCCTGAATGCTCCTTGGCTTGAATTCTCCAGTCACCTGCTTAATTTTTATAAAGTTCATTTTGCTTTCTTTAGGCTCAGTTGCTAACAGTCTTAAGGAAATAAACTAAAAGTCCGAAGTCTGTGGCGCTAAGTGCTGATGTACTGGCTTACCCTCACATTGTCGGTCACATATTTGCTGACAAACCTCCAGGTTTTGGTCTGTTGTCTGGCGATCTCTAATTTTCATATGTGAGTAGAAGGGTTTAGTAATCTGAGATATCAGAACCTGGAGTTACTGCGTTAAACATCTTCCATTCTTTTAGGGAAAAAATTATAGTTCAGAGTGAACGATTAGGATGGAAATAGTGTATTGATTCTCTCACAGAAAAGGTCAAGGCGATAAATTATTTGAATGCCTTTGAGAATATTACGCCTGGGTTCAAAGGAATTACATTGTTCTTCTCACTTTTATTTTGTGGCTCAAATAAACTTAGAGTATTTTAAAATCACTGCCCTTGGCCTATCTCTTAAAGTTAAAATTGCAAAAATATATCTTTTGTGTGTACTACCTTGTGATAGCCCATTAGACCTAACCTCAGATTTTAATTGAGATGCCTTTATCTCGCTTCCCTTATCTGAATATACAGATGATATTTTCCTGTTTCTGAGTAGGGGATACAGACTTCTGTACCCCTTTCCTTCTGAGGCACACTGTAAACTGTAACACTGTAACATTGTACTTGCAAAGGCACGCTGATTTCATTTAATTTTATATTAATTGGAAATAACACGCCTGCCCTTTAACAGTGGTTTCACTCTCATTTCCCCCTTAACTTAGCTTTTCTTTACTTTACTGGAAAATGTGCTGCATTGATTCCAGATGTTTCCTGCTTCCTGGACGTCCAGCGATATGCCCACCCCAGGTATTTTGCATAATGTGACATACTGTGTGTTTGGGTGCCCTCTTAATGTATTCTGTTTACCTCGGAGATAATCAAGAAACCAATTTCCTGACAACAAAAGAAGGAGGGTCCCGTGGCGGTTTGCACATTTCTATTTACTGTTTCACCCTTGAGAAATCCTTCACACCGTTTAAGCCTCACCATTTATAAAAACCAGTGAGCCATCAGAACCAGAGTAGTTGCTTGCACGCTCTATTCATTAGTGTTTGTCAGGGTTGTCCGTACTAAATTATGGAATTTGCAAGTGTTTTATTTCATGGAAGCAGGGCTGGGTTTGGACTGTAAAATTGAGCGATATACTAATAAAAGATCGGCCAAACTTCATTCCGTTTTGCATGCTGCAATCACCCTTAGTTTGCCTAATAAATATATTGCCCTCCATTGATTAGGGACTAGCGTTTAA
Organism: Lyroderma lyra; assembly: GCA_004026885.1. Taxonomy (NCBI): domain Eukaryota; kingdom Metazoa; phylum Chordata; class Mammalia; order Chiroptera; family Megadermatidae; genus Lyroderma; species Lyroderma lyra. The sequence continues at coordinate 50,659 of PVJL010009110.1, read as the reverse complement.
TTTGGTCTACAGCAAATTCGTTTTCTGCTAACACCCACACAGTCATGTGGAGCTATTTCCTTTCTGCATGGTATTGCACAACTCGGGTGGAGCACCTGAAGGGCTTGCTCCTTTGTCCCAGCGGGGCAAACGGAGATTATTTATGGTCAGGATCTCATGAAAATTAAATCCCGTGCGACTTGCGTTTCCTAAGGATTAACTCTTCGCAGAGTACGTGTTACATGCCGACTGTGCCTCGCCACTGCCCTCCAGCCCCTAAACCGAAGCGGCCACTGTTCTTTTGCTGACCATCCTTCAGCCTCCTTATCCCTCAGTTACATTTTCGGCCAATAACATGTTGACAAATCAAATAGATAATCTGAATCTGAGTGGAATATTTACATCTGATACTCACATATCTGGGACCTGAGAATCTCATTGCTGAGGCTCTTAACATACCATCGTTGAATTCTGCTTTTAGAAAATTTCCGTTCTTTTACTAAATGCCGAAAGTCATTTAAAACAGCAAAATTGATGCTGGTGCCCACCAGTATTTGTATGTTGTAAACACTAAGTCTGTCTTTGAGTAACGAAAGATGTATTAGAAGGACATGCTCCTTATTTTGGAATGCAAACACGCATGGGGTGGGCGATCCCACTCACCCTCAGGGTGGCAGGCTGGCTGTCCCTCCCTTCATAATTACGGTCATTTCTATCTGAAACGTCCATAGGTGCTAACAGAGGAGGACACGACAGTCCTCTGTGGCAATGGCCATTAGGCACTGTGCTCTCCACATGGTATGTGTGCTGGAAAAACAACTGTTTGGGGACAGTGACAAAGAACACAGCCTGTGTAGATATCTGTCATTACTGCTTTGTGAGCACATATGACTTTGGGAAGCGTGTGGCATTTGCGGGCTAGGTATTTCTAACGTTTTGTCAAACTGTTGGAGGTCTTGAACTCACTAACGATCGCCTTTGAGCAAGACAATGGGTGTTATTATACTAACAGGAACAGACCTATGGCTTGTGTGCACAAGGCCAGCAAACACAGAGCTCAATTGTGCAGGTCTCAACAATGTGCTTTATTCATTTTTTTTTCTTGAAACTTATAACAGAGACTTGCTTGCATCCTCTTGTGGCTGCTGAGCATTTATTTGAATGTCACACGTGTTACCTTATAATGTAAGTACAGCTGTAATAGAGCCAGGCTGGCTTTTTCACCCAACAGCCACATGCATTTATAGGTTCACTTGATGTAGTTAGTGGGTTTGAAACTTCAGTCCCAACTTGGTTGTAAAGAGGGTCATGCTTTCCTTTGTTAACTCAATCACGAGCCCCAGTTTCTGCTGATGACAGGAACAAGAACTCATAGCTCACTCTCCGCAGGCTCGGAAGTGTGGTCTTATGGATAATACTCAATCAATCCATTTATTTCCTTTGCCCCACCGTGTTGCAATGCCATTAAAACTCTCTGACCGTGCTGCTTTTTCCTCTAAAAGGTTTTCTTCCAGCTGTGCTCGGCATCTGGTTACGGAGGGCGGGTGTCCTGGTGGAAGGCAAGAGGGTCCCTCATCCACACCCGCACCAAGCCGTCTTGTCCTGCTTGGTGTTTGGTGTCAGCGCTATGGCCATGGGTCCCACAGTGGCATCACTGCCTGTGCCCTTGGCGTGTCTGGCGGCTTCCCTCAGATGCCCTGGCTTCTCTCTGAGCTTCTTGGCTATCAGCAGGCATGGCGACAGCTCCCTCTCCGCTGTCTTCTGTTCACCTTCGAGGGAGGGCGGGAAGGTGTCCCTGTCTCTTCCGCCCTCGTTCCTGGGCAGGGGCCAGGAGTCCTCTTGTCCCGTGGCTTGCCCAGCCCTCGGCCTCACCCTTCTTATGGTCACCGCCACCGTGTTGGGACTGGGAACAGGTTTGGGGGCGCAAATCAGAAGTGCGCTTTCTAAAATCTTCCATCTGGGATGTCTCAGACTTACAAGTGCCGGGGGCGCTGGAGCAGAGAAGTCTAGCGTTGGGGGAGCGGTGTGGTTGGAGATAAGAATTTGGAAGTCATTAACCTTTAAGTCATACTTAAAGCCCCAAGACCGGAAATGATCACAGAGAGACTAAACTGTAGATAGAAGAGTGACGAGAGGAACTGGCTTTATTTCAGGGAGGAAAAGCAGGAAAAGAAGCACTGAGTAATCACAATTCAAGCAGAAGCGTATGGGCTCTGAGGCCGGGTGCCATGTGAAATTCTTACTTAGGGACATCGGAGGGAACAGACTCCCCATCGTGTCTCTTACCGCAGCCCTTCGGCACCTGACCTCGGGCCACGGCCCTGCTCGGTGCTTTCTCCGTGGACCGAAACCGGCGCGTCCGATGCGACTTACCTGCCAGCTCTGAAGTAGATTTCAGAGTGGGAGGAGCAACAACGGGTTTAAGTAAAAACAAATTTTCTTCCTGGAAATTTCTGGTCGTAAAACACTGTAAAATCCCCTCGCGTGACCCACAGGCTGGAATGGATTTTTAGTCCCAAGACTGGGTCGATGTGACTGCTGTCACCAGGTGGCCTGCAGCACCGTGGGGAGACCCAGCACAGGTAGGATCGGCAGAGGAGCCTCCGGTAACACCTGCGGAGAAATGCAGGTGAGGAAACCCACAGACGTTAGTTACCTGCCGGAATCTCTCGAATCCCCTTAAATGCTGCCTCCTTTCATTTCCTTCTAGAAATACAAGGATCCAAATTCTTGGATATGATGGCAATGGGTCCTCGAGGATCCAAGGCTCTTAGCAGCACATAGAAGGTCCTAGTCCTAGAGCTGTATTCGCACCCGGAGAGCCCAGACGCTGGGCTGTGGTCCGTCATGAGAGCTCACTGTCTCCACTTGTTTAAGTTTTATGCAACTTGCCGTGAACCGTGGGACATTTAGCTTATAGGTCAAATCACACTGAATGCTGAGCTACGAAAATCCCGTGCAAGTTTAAGTGGTTTAATCTGGCTCAAATAGGAAACTTGATCTGTTAAATTTTGTTGCCTTGAGAACTTTTGTCAGGTTAGCCTCCCTGACAGAAGACCATATTGCTTATTTTTTTTCCCAGAATTGAAATAAATTGGAATTATTTTTTTTTTAAAAATGAAGAGTTTTTCTAGTTCCCAAGAAATACTCCAAGAATTGCAAAACTAGAGTTAGGGATTGCTGTGTAAAGCAAGGTTCTGAGCCTTGGCACTGTTGACATTTGTTGTGCAGCTTCCCGGGCCTGTACCCCCTAAATGCCAGTAGCACCCTTACCTTAGAGGTGACAATAAAAAAAAAAATTCCTGCAGACGTGGCCCTGTGGGGCAAAAATCATTCCTGGTTGAGAACCACTGGTTTAATGGACTGAAAGGGCTTCTTGTCGCTAGAGGAGACACATTGAAGACAGTCTCATTTGTGTGCAAAATCCTAACACCTCGCACTCCCAGGGAATCGCCGTGGACTGGAGGGTCTAATTGCCCGAATCACATTTGATGTGATAACACAGGAAAATCCGGTGGCCTCTTAGGACTGTGTGACAGTGGGTGGTCCTGAAGGAATAAGATTCAGTCAGGTTAGGGAATTTGGAAAGGAACACCAGAGTTTAAAAACATTAGGTCTCAGGCTGAGATAGACACAGTATGTCCAGCGGCTGTGGGAACAGTCCAGGCATCACTGTTTCTGTACAGAAAACCGTGCTATTGATTGAGAATTTTTACCCAGGCATCCGGAAATTTCTGTCGTTAACTCCGTTTCTGTTTCATAGTTGAATATAACATAGGCCAAAGCTCGAAATATAAGCTAACAGATGTGGGTGTTGATGACTCATTCATGAAGAGGTGGTTATAAGACCCAATAAATTAGGAAGAAAGACCGTGCCTTTGATTACAGTCCAAAAATCATCTCCACGTTAACCTCATGCAAGGGATTGCCTCCCATGGGTTAGTGGAGGAGACACAGAGCAGTGGTATGGGACTGCAAAGAGATGAGCAAACTCAATGTAAAGCGAGGTAGGAGTCTGTTAGATCGATTGTACATTTTTGTCACCAGATGGTTTGGGGCCATGTCATTGGAAAGCTAGCAGCAGCTGCCGCCATACCGCGGAGGGGCTCCTCCGTAGAGGAGAGGAAAGGAAACGTCCGTCTCGGTGAGCGAGGAGGGGTTTTTCAGTTCCGTCTCCTAACATTCTTATACTACTCTTGGCAAACTAAATACTGTCCCAGGATGCTCTGTGTCCTCAGCTCATGGAATTTTCTAGAACAAAAAGAATGGGAAGTAAATCTCTTCCTTAAACAATTAACAACAAACTTGGAAAATTTGGTGATTTTTTTTATAAATTCTTATTTGGAAAATCTGAAAATACATTTGCTGTGCACTCTGGTTCCAGTAGATAAGCTTTTGCTTAAAATTGTACCGAAGATTTTTTGACCTAGTCATTTACGTTTCCTGATTTTTCTGGTTTATCTCACTTGGCATATAAAAAGAGCTAGGCCCTTTCATTTTAAAATATCTGTAGGAAATTTTTCCTTATACTGAGGAGAAATTGTGTGGATGGGTTATAAATAAACTCTTTAAAAACTAGTAACGGTTGCTGCGTTCTTAGGCATTAATACCATGTAGGCGTTCGAGATGAACGAACTTTATCCAAAAAAATGAGCATGTAAAATGTGTTAAGTGACAAGATAGCATTTTCGGTCCTAAATTTAGTTGACGAACTATTTTGTCTTTGCTAGTTTCCAAATGAAGATGTTCTTCAAAAAGCAAAGTGATTTGTAATGACTTCGAGTACTTGACTAGAAAGGCCTCTGCCGCGGTGAGTGATGTCTGCGGCTTTAGTGCTGGGCAGGGAAGCTGCCCTGGAGCCGGACTGGCCATAAGCACTTTGCCGTGGCTGATGGGTCTCCGCACTCACAAGGCGACGCGGCCATGAAGCACTTGACCTCGTGGGTCACTTACCCCCAGCGCCTCTAAGCACGAAAGACGTGGGTCACATGAGAGCGGATAGATTCCCCACAGTGATTTTAATCGCCAGACACGAGTATTAGAAAGAAACAGGCATCCCCAAGATGAAGAAAGAAACATGGGACGGAAGGCAAAGACGGAAGTTGCATTTCACTAAAAGCGAATTTTGCTGCAGACCTACATGATCAAGTCCTAAGGTCACTCGTGTTGGAAAGGGAATCCCTGAACTTTGTCCTGAGGGACTGGACTCGCGGGGGCATCCATGGACGGATGTCTGTGCCTTCAGATAAATCCAAGGCATTTGACGCAGGGGTTCATCATCTGTTTTCCGTTTCCCTCAGCTTCTGATTATCCCCCACCTCTTCGTTTTGCTCTGGTCACAGGTCACTGGCAGCCTATGGGAAGGCTCCCCTTGAGTCCAGGGGCCACCTCCGGTCCACCTTGTTACAAACAGGGAGGAGGGGGAGTCACGTGGTGTCAGGTTTGGCCACCGTTGGTGGGAGACCACCCTGTCAGAGGGCAGGCCTTCTGACCTCACCGGCGTACTCGTGCCCCTGCCTTCTGATGGAAGTGCAGTTTTGCGTAAATCATGTTCTCCTCAGTTACAGATACTCACAACAGGACCCAAGAGTCTAATTGGAGATCACCTGTATTTATATGCACTAGATTTTATGTCTACCTGCTTTAGTATCTCCTCAAAAAATTCTTAGCCTTCCTGGGACTGAGCTCCCTCCTCTCTTTTATAGGTCAGACCTAGAAGGTATTAAAATCTTCCAGAAGAAAATAATAAGGCAATTCTGCCCCTTTCGACCATTTCAAAAACCTTGGAGACCAAGTGTCAGAAAGAGAGCAAGAGAGAGGGAGCCGTAGATGATGTCAGGCACTCCCATATATTGCAATTTCTATAATATAGGGAACTTTTCAGACATCATTATCGTGTATGTGTGTGTGTGTGTGTGTGTGTGTGTGTGTGTGTATCAAAATTTTTGATCAGGGACTTAATAAACTTTTTTTTTCTTTTTGCTGCTAATAGGAAATAATTGTAGTGGGCATTCCTGGGTTATGGTTAAATACTCCAAAGAAAGTGGTCTTGCATTGGACACATTTTTGTTGCAGTGCAGCACGACAACAAGAACGATGGGGTTTGCTGCATTTTCCCCAGCCCCCCTCTGCCCTGCTGAGGTCGGTTGGTTGGTGCCTCTACCTCCTTGTCCTTAGGGCTCCCCTTCCTGACAGCTAACAGGAGGTGTTTTTCCTCATTCTCATATCTCTGAAGAAGGTTCATATGTCTGCAATTTGGAAAGAACTGAGCCTGAGGCTAAATCCTGCTAGCACAAAACCCTTAGAGTCATCCTTGACTCTCTCCCCACACACCCAGCATGCAGTCTATGGGGACATGTGGGCACTAACTTCAAAATAGAGTCAGAACTTGGCTCTTCGGCACTAGTTCTGCATAAGCATCAATGTCTTCATCTACACAGTCTCCACTGATGACAGACTTGGGTCTGTGCGATAGCAGCAGGAACCACTCTCTCTAGCAGGAGGAGCAGATAGTAATAAATATAATAAGTACACGTTGGCCGGTGATAAATATGAAGGAGAAACACAGAGGGTAAGGGATCAGGAATCCCAGAGTAAGTCAGAATTTTAAATGAGGTGAGGAGGTTGAATTAAGCAAAGACTTGGAGAGGGAGACGGAGTTAGTCAAGCAGATATCTGGGGACACCGTCGTAAAGCTCCCAAAGCAGGAACAGCCCTGTGAGTTCCACAAGTGGCAACAAGGCCAGTGAGGCTTACCTCATTGCTGAGTGAGCGAGGACAGGGCTGGGAGGTCAAGGGCGGGGACCATCCAGGACCTGGGTGCTGCAGCAAGAACTGTGGCCTTTCTCCGAGTGAGAAGGGAAGCCAGGGGAATGCTTTGAGCAGAAAAATGACATGAACAGAATTATATGTGAGTGGGATCTGTCGGGCTGCTTTTGTTGAAAATAGACTCTAGGAGAGACATGAGCGTGAGTTGGACCAGGGTAGGTGCAGGGGAGGTAGTGAGAAATGGCCGAATTCTGGCGGTATTTTGAAGTCTGTGCCCACAGGACATCCTGATGGATTGGAGGTAAGAACAAGAGAGTCAGGGATGATCCCCAGGGATTTCGCCGGAACACCTGGAAAGGTAGAGTCGCTGTCAGCCGGATGAGGGAAACAGGAGGCAGAGCAGGTGAGGAGGTGTGTTTAGCAGCTCCGTTTTGGACTTGTGAGTTCAGAATTACCTATTAGACTTCCACATGGGGATAATCAAGTGAAGAATCTGGAGTTCAGTGGAGTAAGTTGGGGCTTGAGATACTGAGTTAGGGGTTGTGAGCAAACAGATGGTATTTAACACCACGACAGGAGAAGCCATCAGCGAGAGAGGGAGTGTAGGAAAAGGCTTTTCAAGAGCTGGACCTTGGGGGTGCTTCAATGCTAAGAGGTTAGAGAGAAGAGGAAGCAGCAGCACAGGACACCACGAAGAAGCAACCAATGAAGCTGGAGAAAAAGGAGACGATGATATCTTAGAAGAGAGAAACTGTTGAGAAAGTGATCATCACGGTCAAATGAGGTCGATAGGCTGACCTTCCGTGCCCACAACGGAAGGCCATGTGGCTTTCTGCCTTCCCCCCAGCCAGCCAGTAACCACAGCCTGAGCAGTGTCCTTATTCACCGAGTTCCGGGCAGCCTTGCAACACCCTTGAACTTTGGATTCCAAGTACACAGGTAGGCTTGCTAAACCCATTTTCTCAATAGATCTGGCTTCTGGCTCAAACGCTGCCCACACTTACAAATAATGTTATTTAGGTATTCTGCATCCTTATTTTTTTTTACATTGTTTTACTCCTAATTTTAGTACAAATGGAATTTCAAAGGTGTATATATATATATATATATATGAGTTTGGACAATTCATTTCGTGAACTCATCCTAGAATAAGTGCTACACACCTCACTGCTGAGTATCACTACGGTCACCGTCGAAGTCCTCCCCTTGGGGTGCTATGCACCAATGCCAGTGCCTAGTCCACCCTTCAAAACAATTTTGGAACTTCCTTTGGAATGGCCATCAGAGCTGTCGCCAGACCCTAAATCTGCCAAGGTTGTGACGCCTTACCAAATTGTACAGTCCTGCCAATGTAAGTGCATGGTGGCAAGTTCATGAACTTGTCAGATTTTGTGTTCGATGACACCTCTGATGGCCATTCCAGAAAGAGTTCCAAAATTGCTTTGAAGGGTGGACTAGGCTCTGGCATTGGTGCATAGCACCCCAAGGGGAGGACTTCGAAGGTGACCATGGTGATATTCAACAATGAGTTATGTGGCACTTTTTTTAGGATGAGTTCACGAAATTAATTGTCCAACCTTGTATATAATTTCAAGGGGGAAAGGGAGAAATATGCCAATTTACACAACTATATTTGTAGTCGAAGATGGTATCATTCACTGTTCTCCTTTTTCCCTTGTATTTTATCATAAAAATGTTCAAACATTAAAAAGTTGAAGTACTTGCACAGTTTTCATCTCTTTATCCACCATCTAGATTCAACAATTAACATTTTGCTGTATTTGCTTCATCATCATCTCTCTCTGTGTCAGTTTGTGTGGGGTCTTACTGCACATTTCCAAGTAAGTTGCAGTCATGAGCATACTTCACCTCTAAACATTTCAGTATGCACGTCATTATGTAGAATTTAGTATGCGTTCACAGGTTTTTTTTCCTTTGGGTAAAATTTGCTTGTGGTGAAATGAACAAATAGCAAGTGGGCCAGTGAGTTAGTTTTGACACACGCACACATCACGTAACACAAATCCCATCGTAGAACAATGCTATCACCCTAGGTAGCTCCCTGTGCCCCTCCCAGTAAATCTCCAACTGTCCCGTGCTCCAGAGCCTGTCACTGTTCTGAGATATTTCACTCGATGTTAGTGTAGCTTGTTCTTGAACTTCATATAAACAGGACCATACAGTAGATGCCTTTTGTGTCTGACTTGTTTTACTCAGCATGTTTTGAGATTCATCTATGTTGTTGTATGAAGCAGTAACTTGTTCTTTTGATTGTTGAGAATTATTTCATTGCATCAAAAAACCATTCTCCTGTTGATGGACACCAAACAGCATTGCTTCCAGTTTGGAGCTACTAAGACTAAAGCTGGTATGAACATTCCTGTACCTAAAAGAGTTCATGTAATTCATGAATATGGCTCAGTTGCATTGCAGTGAAAATAGCACTGGATTTGGAGCAAGAAGAACTGAGTTGATGTCTGTAATTTCTTACTTCCTCACTATGATGTGGCTGCTGACAAGTTCCTCAGCCATCTGAGACTCCATATCATTAAGTAGAAATTAACAATTTCGCCTGTCTAAAGCTGTTGAAATTGGATATGATTAAATAAAATAATTTTATGGAAGTGCTTAAGCCGTATTCTCATAAAGCGTTTCCACAAGTGTTCATTTCCTTCCTTTCCTTGGGCAAGTTGATGAACATTTCATCATTACAATTAGATTATATATCTCACAGGATTTGAAAAGATGAAATATTAAAAATAATTAAAAATAATCGATGTACTTTGCTAATGCAAGATATTATTATTATTATTCCCTTATTTGTTGTTTAAATGTCTTATTTGTCGGTATGTTAACACATATTTATAGTTTAGTCGGGAAGATTTAGATATGCATTGTATGTAGCAGCTATAATAATTCAATTTCTCTTCCCCTCGATGAAAGGCAGCTGGTATAAACCCGTATAAAGAAAAGAATTTCAGCACATCAGTCCTACAGATGTTACAATGCTTCTATGTAAACCTGCGTTTTAACATTTGACTGGAAGTTTTGAGGACAGTGCACGAAGTTAAGTGCTTTGTCTCTAACAGTAATATCTTCAGCTAAACAGAGGAACGCAAGGTGACAAAGCTGATTATGCTACCCTGAAAAAGTGAAAGAACTTCTCATTCTGTCAGTGTAATTTTTTAAAAAAATCTTCTGCAGCGAGGAAGAAAACCAGAACAAGGAAAGGGTCAACCAAACGGTGATTGTTCAGATGTCAACCGATGGAACCGGACAGAGCTGTGGTGAGGAAGTTGCGTTAAGGGAAGGCGCCGTACAGTTTGCTGCTCGGTAGTTGCTGGAAGACAAACATTCTTACTTGGATTTAGCAAGTAGCGACAATGGACATTTTTTAATTATGTAAGATATGTTTTGAATGCTGTTGGGTGTAGGAAGAGTGTATTGAAAATATCTGCTGGGAAGACAGGATGCTTATGCACTGACGGTTCCTTATCCGTTTTCGGAGTGATTCCAAACACATCGCTCCATCAGTAATGATGTGAATGGGGCGAGTGGAGCACCAAAGTCGAAAGTTTTTTAAGTATTCAAGAGGCCACACTGCTACTGCAACATCTTCTTATGGCTTTCCAGTATTACCATCTATGTATAAGACGTTTCAGTACCAAAATTTTATATATTCAGGAATGGCACAGAATCAAGAGCAAAAAATTCTGGGCTAGCACTTTTCAGTAAAAGTACATGTCATGTATATGATGTTTACATTTTCTTATAGTCACATTAAAGTAAAAAGGGACAGGTGACATTAATGTAACAATACATTTGATTTCATTCACTAGATCTAAAATAGTATCATTCCAACATGTAATCAATATGAAAATTATTACTATAAAATTTTACCTTCGGTTTTTTATATACTGTGAGGGCCGTCCGGAAAACAATCCGGCCGTAATTCTCACGCTCCATGGCTGGCTGCTTTCCGGACAGCCCTCGCACGTTTTTCCCCTTCTAGCACATCTCACTTGGCAGCAGGCACATTTCAAGTCCTGGACCGCGTGCCCGCTGGCCCCTGATGGCACAGTGTACTTGAGCGCTCGGATATCGTCTGTATTCCAGTTATTCTCCTCAGGAAGCTGTGTGTCTGGGATTTCATTTGGCCTGACAGGCGTGTTATATGAATAAGCCCCCCACGGCCTTTGTATGTTGGCCCCAGACGGTTTCTTTCTTCACGGTGGTGTGAGACTTAGGAACTCAAAAGCCTGCAGGCACCAAATTCAACTGTCCACACGTCCAGTTGTTTGAAACTTAGCCCACAGAAGCAGACCTGGAGCCCGGTAGGGCCTGCCTGCTTTGCATACGCTAGAACGGCGGTAGCCTCGGGACCGTTGCACACGGTGAGGGTCTTGGCCTGCGGGCGAGCCTGTCGAAACACCACCCCCTTACTTCTGTGTCCGTGACTGCCGCCTTGCGGCCCTGTCTTTTCCTTGTGCATCCCCACCATTTCTCGAACACCCTACACAGCCACCATGCTAGTAAATGGACACCATGTAGATTCTGGAACTCAGAAAACATTAGAATGAAAAACACCAGGAACCAGAAAAGAGGTGGGTCAGCTCAAGATCCCCCTGGAAATTGGGGCAGTGCTGAAGGCATGGACTTGCAAGGGTCCTCTCACAAATCCGGGTGATCACCCGCATTTGTCAGGGTTATCTCACCTCTAGAAGGCTGTGCCCCACAGTGTGATGGGGAAAAGTGCTCAGGACTTTCACAAACGTTAGCTTCAAGAATTCATTGTTGGGAACTTCTTAGAAATTTCTTCAGAGGATAGAAAACCCAAAGTCATTTGTTTTGTTGTGGAGATGTTTTTGTTCCTAAGGAAGAGACAGTTAAAATTTTTATATTTATCTCACACCACAGAGAGATAAGCTCCCATGGGTTACACTCTCATAACAGTTCTTCATATTATCCTCACAATATTAAGCCTATAAAGCTGTCTTTGTTTTAGTTACGCCATTAAGACTATGAAAATAATTTTTCTAGCCCAGGCAAGGGGACAGTTAAAAAAAAGAAACTCCCTGGAGAAAAACAGAAGAAATGTTTCTCCTCTAATTATTTCACCTGCCGATTTTCTTGACCGATCTTCTGCTCTTTCTTTTAGGTCGCTCAACCACATGCCTTTCGTTTCTCTCGCTTTGCTTCACGTGAAATATAGTTTATTGCCCATTGAACTAAGCTCAGAAGCTCCCCCTCACACCTGAGGTGGGCCCTACACAGTCGCTCCTCTGGGGGGGTGCACTGCTGTTTCTTCTCCCTGGTGCTCTAGTAATAAGCAAAAGAGCACAGTGATACCTGATGTTTATACAGCACTTATAATAATACCCAGTGCCTTCCCCATATTTGCTCAACCCTTATACTACCCCAGAGGTAAAGGCTATTTTAACCCCATTATTCAGGCGGGTAAGCTGAGGCTGACGTATGCTGCCTACACTGATGAAGCTAGCGAGTAGGGGAGCTGGGATTCAGACCCTGGTCACCTCACTCCAGATTCCATGGTCCACGTGCTTGGCCACCTCTGCCAAGCTCCATGCTGTGGAGGGGGTGGGGAAACTGGCCTGCCTTGGACTTGGTCTGGCCTCTCTTTGGCTTTGACAGTGACTCCCAGGGAAGCCAAGGGCCCGTGGGCAGTAGGGACGGGACACAGAGAGCCACGCCAGGTGGGCTTGTGGGGAGTGACAGGAGGCAGCAGCTCAAGGCTCCTGAGTGGAGATGTATGTATGCCCTTGGCCTTGTTTCCTAGTAACCACGCTCTCATTCTCAAGTGGGAGCATGGCCTGTCTTGACTTAGTTCGTTGTCATTCTAGTGCTTCGGAGGTTATCAAGATGGCAGTGTGGTGGCACTCTTTCAGCAAAGGACTGCTTTCCAGGCATTTCTGGACTGTGAGCCCTGACCACCAGTTGACCTGGGGACATTTACTGTGACATCCATCATCAGTGTAGTGGACTTTCTGCTCTCTGCGTGCTTTCCCCCTTGTATGCAAAGAACCGGAGCCAAGGGACATACCCAAGAAGAGCGCGTGCTCTCAGCTCGCCAGCGTAGGCCCACTCAGTGACAAGGAGCTTCTGCTGCAGTCCCAGGCAGAGAAGTGGGCAGTTCCCTGCCACGTGGCTGGATGCCTCGAGGTTGTGGTCCTGGGCATCCTCCTATGCACCTCCCAGACCCGTCATGCTTTACGTCCACCCAAGTTGTGCTCACAGCTCATGCTGCTGTTGGGGGTTCAGAAATCCAGTTTACGTTTCAGGGTATGTCTTTAGACAGCCATGAGCAGGACAAAATGGGGAAATCCCAGAAGGAATCTCGTTCTCTTGGCTTCAACTTTCCATAACTGGCATTAGAGTTTCCAATATATAAATGTGGTTTTTTGTGTGCTTGTTTGTTTTTGTCTTCTTTACGTAATTGGCTCATGAGGAATCTGATTGAGGAGGACTGTAGGTATGAAAACAGTGAGGAGAAGCAGTCATGAGGTGGAAAGGTGGCAATCAAAGCCTCTCTCCCTGGGTACCTGCACAACCGAGAATTTGCCGTCTGGCAGCTAGGATCTATGTCTGTGTTCTCCATGCTTCTGGAAGCGCCTTGGCAGTGTTTGTGAAGGAGGGCTACGGGGAGTGCAGGTGATGGGCTGGGACCACGGGTTGACTGGGCTGCTATCCCCGAGACCACAGCTGGTTGGAGCCAGCACTGAACCCCCATACTTCTCACCGGATCCGGATGACAATCCTGGGAACTCCTGGCGGTGGAGCTAATTGTCAACTCGCCAGTCCCTGCGCACAAGAGCCTTCATATTCAAAGCTAGGAAGAAAGCTCTCTAGCCCGGGGTACCTTTCCCCGAGTGCCTGTCTGATTTCTCTGAGTGGGAGTGGCTGTGTGGTAACTGGTAATGACTCTGAAATTTCAGAATCATCAGATTCTCCACCTTTCCTCTTACCACAGTGAAGTCTCCGGTACCGGGCAGTCAAATTAAGTAATTGTGGTTTGTGTGTATGCTTCTCAGCCTCATCTAGGTCTTAAATATTTTGGCCAATTTTTGTGAGACATTTGAGATTTAGTGAGGATATTTTTAGCAAAGATCTAGGTTAGTAAGTATATACAGGATGATAGATGTGTGATGCTGTTCAGGGCATGAAACCTGCTTGTTAAAAATGCTAACTGTGTCACATTTCCTAGGCTCCACTTAACATTTCAATCATTTATTTTTAAACCCAAACTCGTGCATTATCTCTGAGACCACAGTCAAGTGGTCTGACAATTAATTCCATGAACTCATCCTAGAAAACGTGCTGCCTACCTCATTGCTGAATATCACTGCAGTCACCTTCAAAGTACTCCCCTTTGGGAAGCTGTGCACCAGCACCTAATACACCCTTCAAAGCAATTTTGGAACTCTTTTTAGAATGGTCATCAGAGCTGTCATCATATTACCTTTGATGTCCTGAATGTCATCAAAATGTGTCTTCCTTTCAATATTTCCTTTATCGTTGGGTAAAAAAAAAAAGTCATTGGGGGCCAGATCAGGTGAGTAGGGAGGGTGTTCCAATACAGATACTTGTGTGCTGGCTAAAAACTCCCTCACAGACAGTGCCCTGTGAGCTGGTGCATTTGTGATACAAGAGCCACGAGTTGTTGGTGAAAAGTTCAAGTTGTTTTCATCTAACTTTTTTACTCAGTCTTTTTAGCACTTCCAAATAGTAAACTTGGTTGACTGTCCAGCTGGTACAAATTCATAATGAACCCTCCCTCTGATAACAAAAAAGGTGAACAACATCGTTGTGATTCTTGATTTGGACTGATAGAACATTTTTGATTGTGGAGAACTGGCTGACTTCCATTGTGCATTCTGACGCTTTGTTTCATCACCAGTGATAACATGGCCCCAAACATCATCTTGCCTCTCCAAAAGGTCTTGGCAAACTTTGACTCTCCTTTGCTTTTGTTCATCGGTGAGCTCCTTCAGGACCATTTTTACACACACCTTTCTCATGCCAAGATTTTCAGTGAAGATTATTCTGTTTCTCTATTGATATTTATACTTGGTCTGCTATGTTTCTCACAGCTGATGATTTTGATACACAATTCGACAAATTTGTGCAATGTTTTCATCAGTTCTGCTTGTTACTGGCTACCCTGACCTCTCTTCATCATTGATGCTTTCTCTCCCCTCAGAAAAACATTTAATCCATTTACACACTGCTGTTTTCTTCATGGCATTATCTCCATAAACTTGGACTAACACGTCCCTGATTTCACTTCCACTCTTGACAAATTTGACAAGAAATTTAATGCTTGTTTGTTGCTTTAGTTCAAGCTCTGACATTCTTCGGAAGGTACACAACAACCCACAACAACAATAATGAATGCCACTCAGTAAAACACCACCACACATCAACACAAACACAGCTGTGAGACACAGATAGACCAAGGTGATGACACCTTACTGAGTTGTTTTGCAGTGCTGCCAACGTAAGTGTATGGTGACACATTTGTAAAATTAATTGTTAGACCTTGTATCCAGGAACAGCCCTCTACAGTTTAAATACATTTAGGCCCAGAGTGGAGGAAAAGCAAATATTAGGTAAGTTAAAATGTAAGGGAATGACAGTGGGACATCCTGGGCATGAGGGCAAGAGGCAGGGAGGAGAGTGCCATGGAGAAAGTACTAGAAGAGAGAATATAATCAAAAAACAGTTTCTGTATTTTTATCCATGATTAACTCTTGGGAGAGACTGAGTCAATAGCGTAAGTTTACATTTTAGGCCAAGGAGCAGAATATTGTGAGGGAATTGTTTCTAGCCTGCAGAAATGTAAACGTTGACAATCTCTCTATAGTTGCTGAACAGTGCAGGAGCTGAAGGTGGGCGACCATCCCATTCCCTGAATTCATTTCTTGTTTTCTTAGACAGTGAGATAGAGCACTTGAGTCAGTTAGGGAGAACTGGAAAGAGAGAAAATTGTAGTAAACATAGAGCACATCATTCAATTTAGCTAGGTATTTCTGGCCAGGCACTGTATGAAGCCTGAAGAGCTACAATAGTCCACAAATCAGAGTCCTGCGCAGTGGTGTTGAAAGATACGGAGTAAGCTCCAAAAGGTAGGACAGCCGGAGGCTAGAGGTGGGGGCCCAACCCACCTGGGCCCACCTTCCAGGTTGCTTGACTGTCCTTTTTACCTCTTTGTGCTGCATGGCAGTACATTCCTCAGAACTCCTGTAATCCACTCAAACTCGCTGCCAACTGTGCAGTCTAGCATTAATCCCCTCGGGACTGTTTTTATTTAAGTGGCCAAACTTCCCATTTCCAAACTTCTCTGTGACTCCAGTGAGCTCTCTTCTGTATCCGTGTTTCATTTCTGCCTGTCTTTGTTCTGTAATGTCTTGGGGTGTGTGTGTGTGTCTGTGTGTGTAATGGGTAGGCTTTAATTCATTTCTCTGAGTGTCCTGAGCATACTTACTTTATAGTGTTTGTCAGACTAGTCCTTAAAGTAGATCATTCCCAGCAAATTCTCGTGGACTCTGTCTTTCTCGGCATTATCAACCTCGCAGCTTTTGTGCGCAGGCTCATTTTGTCGTGGTGGTTGTTTCTGTTTTTGCCGCCTTGTCCGCTTTCCCTGCGTTAGTGGCTGGGGCTGCCAAGCTGGGAAACAGACCCAGAATGAGGTCTTCACAGGCAATTCGAGCTCCTGTGCCATGGTGGCATTAACTCTGATCTGTCACCGCACCGGGTGTAGTGGGAGATGACCACGGTTCCTGGTCACCAGGCTGTGTCTGCGCCCTCCACTCTGTCTAGGTCAGAAGTGAGCGGTGGTGTTCTTCACAAGGCAGCCCCTCCTTTAATGTCGCCCCTGGACAGTGGAGCACAGCATGTCCCTGTCCTCCTAGAAGTCTGCCCCCAGACTGGGTGCCTTGTGGGCCCTTCCCACGATTCCATGCTCCATACTAATTCCGACTCACAACGCGTCTTCCTCTGGGAGATGACCGTGGTCACTTCTCCGTGTATTTTAAATCTGTCATCGGCATGTGTTTCCAGCAGAGAACACGCATCAAAGTTGCGATTGTATTTTTGCCATCTACACTAGTTCCCAAACCTGATTTAAAAATACAATAATTTCCAAAGTTGTGTGGTTATCCTGACACTTGCCTAGCACAGCAGTGCAGTTCTGTCGCCATTCAGCCCTTCCTCCATCTGTCTTTGTGGTCACAGAATTGAGGGCGGTCTTCTTTCAGTGAATCATATCATGGCCCACCGGCTGAAAGATTAATTCGGGAAACAGGCTTAGAAAGAGACATCTGAATAGTGTGTCTGAGCCAGAAGGCACGAACGTCAGTGACAGGATTTAAATAACTGAAATGAATTCTCTTTAGTTTCCTTGTCTTACTAAATTAGCATCAAAATGTTTTTACCAGTTTTGGTTAGGCGATGTCAGGGAGTCTAACTGCTGTGCTGGCCACAAATGATCACTGTGCACGTGTGCTGACGGAAAATGCCTTCTATCCCAGAACACCTCGTTTGCCTTTTGGAACAAAGCATCATATTATGGTATGCATTAAGAATAATTAATATCCGGCATGTACCATATTCTGTGTCATATTTTTCACCAATTTGTCAACAGTCTAAGTAAATACATCGGGCTTTCTCTTTAATAAACACTGTTCATTACTTGGAGCTCCCAGTGTAACGACAGAATCAACGTGGAATTGATGTGTCCTTCCCAATTAGGGCTGAGTCTCCCAACACGCAAATGAGATTTACGTTAGTGTTGGCTGTACTTTTCCAAGTGTCCCACTGAGTTAATATTAGCCTGTGTCTCATCACCCTCATGCTACCCAGTGTTAGCACATGCTAATGAAACAACCTGTCTCCGATTAGAATGATGACATTACAGATTCTCCACAGACTTCAGATTTATGTTCATTCTTAGCTTAAATCCAAAGCTGTGTATGAAAAAGATGAAAATCGTATACAGTCTTTGGAGATAGTTCATTTCCGGTTCCGCCCAATAACATTTGACATTATGGCCAAACTCAACTGCTAAACTCTTAAGTGGATTTTCATGTTCTCATTTATGGTACTATCAAGAGAAGAAGGTGACAGCATCAGATTTTAAATATTAAAGTATCAAAACTTTTCATATGAAGAATTCGGGGAACTAGACACACTTTGTCTGAAGCCACTGTCACGTGATACTTTAAGAAAACTCCATTTGAATTCCCCAAACAGGATATAGATTCATTTTATTTTTTATGTTTTAAAGTTTTAAGCATGAGGTAAACATTGATTCCCTCCCCCTCCCCGCCACCCCCCCCACAACCCCCCACTTCCCCGCCGCCACCCCCCCACCCCCATCACCCGCCAAAGCTTTCAAGATTGTAGAATTCTACAGGGATCATCAGAATTCATGAAGGTGAAAATAAATTCTTAAAAACTTGAAGTGCTTTTATGTACACTTGAAGCCTCTTAAATATTAAAATCTTTGCTGAGGAAAAGGGAACTCTCTTTGCCTTTGAATAGCCAAAGAAAGTAATTTGAATAGAGATAATCAACAACCACTCAGAGAAGCTTTGCGACTCTTTGAACTTCACTTAAATGCCAGCATCCAGCCATTGTAAAGATGACCTTTCATCTTACAATTCTTTCAAGAAGAGTAGTTACTGGTTTTAAAAGGATAACAGGATTTCTGAGTCATTAGTTTTCTGTTCTGGTGTGTCTGGTACTCTAATGGAGAGGTTTAAAGGAGGTGTCATCCCAAACAGAAAGATCTCTGTTAACATCATGAAAAACTGGGGGAGCCGCCTCTGGCTGGTGGGTGTCAGCCATCCATGGACTTGATGGCATGGATGTATCTGTAACTGGAGGGCATGTGGCCTGAGACCCCTGCTTCCTGGACCTGCAGAGACCTGGGCCTTTTGGCTTCTCTTCTAGCCAGGGAAGAGCCAAGAATTCCATTGTCAGCCTCTTGGCATTGGCTCTAGGTTGACCAGATGTCCCATTTTAAACAGGACAGAAAATAATGGTACTGTCCCATTTTAAACAGTATGTCTAGTCAGCTAGTCTCACTGGGCTAAATTCAAGGTGCTAATAGGCTGACTATACGTACCATTTGAAATGGGATAGTACCATTGTTTTCTGTCCTGTTTAAAATGGGACATCTGGTCAGCCTACCTAGAGGGCTTCCTCTGCAGCATGCTGGGAATCTGAGGAGTCTGCAGTATGACTTGGGCTGCGATTCTTTTCTTCTGTGAAACATTAAGGAGGATGGAATTATTGGCAGGGCTCATGTCACTCTAACTTCCAGGTCACCTACTGTCTTTTCTTGGAATCTAGGACTTCTCAAACTAGGCAGAGGAGAGAGAACCCATTGCCTTGAGAATATTTAGATGTGGAAGTCCCATGTTTCATTGAAGGCTTATATGTTTTCCCCCCCAAAATAAATCATGTAAATCTTGCATTTTATTCCAAAATATATCCAGTTTTATATTAATAGAATCATAGTGTTATATTTGTGAATGATTACAGAATGTTTAGAAAGCAGTTTGGCAATATCTGTTCACTTTTACCTAGCCATCTTACCCCAGGAGAATTTGTCGCAGAAATAAAAGCATCAGTACCTAAATATGTACGTGGATGTATATTGATATTTATGATCATATGCCATGGAAGAATTGGAATAAAATGAATGACATTCAGCAGAGAAATGGTTGAGTACATTGTAAATTGTGGAGCCGCCACCTCACGGAGTGGTGCCTCCATTAAAGACAGTGCGTTGGAATTCTGCCAGGTGACTTGAAGGGTTTTCTAGGAGTAAAGCAAAATGCAAGGAAGTGCACATAGGTGCCCTTCTGTAAGACCAACAAACAATGATGCAATCACCCTAGATACTTGTATATATAAATAATGGTGTTAGTATGAGGTCCTAGGTAGCTTATTGGGTTACCTGCAGGGGAAGGGATGCAGGGAGAATAGAAGCTGAAGGAAGCAAAACAGAGACAGAGGCAGTGAGAGAAAATGGATTGCACTTACTACAATCATGTAAAATTAGAGATGTATATGCGATATATGTAATGGAATTATCAAATAACCAAATTGCCTCTGTTCTTATCAATTTGCAAAGTGCAGCCAGGTAGAAATCAGTTCCTTTCTTAATGGAGATAACTTCATCAAGGCCTTCTAAAATGTGTCATCCACACCAAGTAGCATCATGTGAAAAATTACCAGGCATTCCAGAAGAGAGTACCAGGTAACTGAAAACCAAGAAGAAAAAACCTGATGTGCACCCCCGCCCCTTGCGAGACAGCCAGAAGCTTGGGGAAGGGGGGCTGCTTCCCACTGTGTCTTAGTGCCCTAGGCTGCACATCAGTAAAGGCTCCCAGGGGAGAAGGCCACCAGGAAGGGCTGGCTCACTTCTTAGTGTCTTTGGCTTTGCACTGGGTGTTGTCTGTTCAGATCCTGGATGCTGGGGTGGCTCTCCAGTCCTTCAAACCACCAATGTCTGTATTTTCTCTACTTTGAGGTGTGTGGGGTGGTCACCATTTTCACTGAGAAAGTTAATCTGATACCAGCTACACTTTCATAATCGGAAGCAGACTGGACACACGTGATAATGAGAAGTGGCCATAAAACACTGGTAATTGATTTTTATAAACTTTGAAATCAGATGACATTTTGGAGGAATTAAGATTTCAGAATTTGGAGGAATTAATGCTTCACAATTTTGGGGACTAGAGCTCAGGCCCTTGTTTTCATTTCTGGGGATGGGTTTCAGTAGAGGAAAGTGAGCTGAAATATTGACACCAGATGACTTTACCAACCAGTTCCTGTGTTTGTGTACTGCTTGTAAGTATCTGAGCAGAAGAGCATTGCAAGTATTTCAGTGGGTTGCAGTGTCATCCAAGACTGCCGAGTCTCTGATCCACTTTTCACCACCAGGATTTTGCCTGCACGAAGAGAACAGATCTATTTCTTTCAGCACTTAAACAAATATATCTCCAGCATGACCACCTGACATTGTGTCGTTGAGCTCAGTACCAAAATGTACATCTGGTCCAGCCAGCCAGGTATTGAATTTCTGTGGTTTGAGCCATAGGAATGAGTCTCATTCATAATTTTATGTTCTGTTTTTTTAAATTTTTAGTGCTAAGCTTTTTTCTTGGTGAATGATGACTTCAATGATCCTTATAAATGCTGTTGAATGTTATACAACAGAACATGAACCTATTTTTATAACATGTATGAAATTACCATCATAGGAGAACTACCTTTAGATGCTTACTACTTTAAATTAAAAAAAAAAACAAACAAACAAACAAAAAAAAACTTAAAAATGTTTCCCAGCCCAGCAAAGCAAATAATTCCCTGCTGCTGTCTATTTAGATGGCACTATGTCCAACAATTCTTCAGTCACATCAAAGTTCGCTTCACCCTACAATTAAATACAGCTTACAATGCTCCCATCAGCTGTAACAGAATTTGGTACAAACAATTTATCTTTTTTTGCAACTTGTCCTGTAAGTTTTCCACTAATTCTACAATACCCTGAAGTGTTTCAGATTACACTTCTTTTTACAAAAGGCTATTTCTGTCTGATCAGGATACATAATTATAGCTATGTTCAATAAACATTTTTATAAACTCACCATCCCTAAAAGGTTGAATGCTCAGGAATTCTTTCACTTAATTCGTTAGTCACAGTTACAGCAGATATTTCATGCACATTCGGAAACGAATCTGATTGTTTCTAATAGAAACAACATAGTAATTTTTTTTCCATTTTATTAGGTTTTTAGGACAAATCTTTTCTTATGCCAGCATTCATGGTGCTTTATTTCAAGATGGCATCTCATGTTGTATTCTTTCAGTGCAGACAGGCTTATTTTCATATTAAATTCCATAGTCTCATGTGGACGTGAAGAAGATTATTTTCTCACATTTTTTATGGCATGTTCAGCTTTTTGGGTTTGTCTTTTCTTTTCTTTTCTTTTGGCTCTTAATATGGATACAAGAAATATTTCGCTTTCCCTTTATACAAGTGTAAAGGAAACAGTGACATGTCTTGGTGACCGATGCCCACTGACAGTCGCCCTTAGAGTTGTGTAAACATTAGAGAAGAGTGGACAGTGTGGCAATATGAAGTGTCCTTGCCCTGTCTGAAGATGAGTGCCAGTACCCAACCAGGTGTCATTTAGTGTTTCCAGACCTTCTGCTTTTTGTTAAAGAAATAAAAGCCAGAAGGTTAGGTTTTTTATGAAATCCCTCCCTTTTGAATATTAATCAGTTCCATGATTTCTGGAAACAGTATGTGGGACAGATTACGTCCGACGGGCTGATGGGGCTTGCCGGTGTCTGTTTGGAACCTCAGTTTTATCCGATCACAGCCCCCGAGGTTGTTAGAGCCGGAAGGGGCCTCAGGGCTCATCAACACTGACCAGCGGTGGAGGGGGAGCTGAGACCAGAGCCCGGACTCCCGACGCCCATGCACCTGAGTATTTCAGCACACTACCGGTGTCTGACCTGTTCAGTCACAAATGTTTTGGAGCTGTCTGTCAATGCAAAACCCAACCATACCCAGAGAGTCAACAGAAAGAATTCAACGAACAACTGCTGGTTAGGTACAAGTGACCTGTTTTTTACCTGCATTCTTATAACTGAGCAGAGCTAACCACATTTTTCTCATTTCTACCTCATAGAGGTGTCTGTGAGGGGTGAGAGGGAGTTAGTACCGCCTGGGTTTCCCCACATTACCTCCAATTCAGAATTAATTACTGTTTGCGTTTTGTTTCCTTTCGACCTGGTAGAAAGTGCCAGGTAACATAGGGCATTCACTATTCCAGGAGAAATGTCCGTACTAAGGGTTCTGAGGGTGAAAGCATTCCTAACAAGAGTTAGGGTGTTCAATTTTAGAATTGTTTTTTGTCTTCTCTAAAGCTAAATCAGGGAGCTCCCTGGTGGTGTAGTGGCTTAAGGCTTCGGCGCTGGCGCTGTCAGCGCTGCGACCTGAGTTCGATTCCCAGCTAGGGAACTACCCACATACCAAAAATAAATAAATTAATTAATCAAGAAAAATAATAAAGCTAAATCAGGAGGCATGTAACAGTGCATGTCCCTAAAAGTTAAGAGTCTCCTGGTAGAGGAGCCACAAAGGCATTGCGCCTGGGCATGAAGAAAAGGAACATCCAAGTGACAAGTGACACACAAATGTGTCACTCACGTCGGCCTCACCGTTGCCTTCTTAGAAATTAGGTTAATGGTGTTAACCATCCTTTAACCTCTGTTTGTTCCACTTATGATGTGATTCAGCTACTGCTTCTGGCTGTTTATGGAGGATTTTGGTTTTTGCATTTTTAAAAAAATGTGTTTGGTGCTATGGAAGTACCCTGAGCCTGGCATGGTGGCGGGTAGGTGACTAAGATGTGCACTCGGCTCAGGCACCTGGAAGGAGGACAAACAAGTGATGCCAGCAATGGGGACAATGACACTGAGTCAGTGAGTGTGTCCAACATACATTTACTCAGAAGTAAAATAAGCAAAATTGTAGTCAACTTGGATCCCATTTTGGATTTCTTTTTATATAAATTTGATCATCTGAAGGCCAAATCTCAACAGTTTTATTACCACCGATGGCTAAGAGCAATCTCCTGGAGAGGCCGCACCGAGCCGTAATGCAGAGCCCGTGTTGGGGGAACCAGGCTCTGTGCTCCCCTGCCCACAGACATTTTGTATTAGTGGTGCCCCCAGTCTCAGCTTTTTAATTCTGTCTCACAAGGTGCTATTTCTAAGGAAACGTTTCCACCGTAAGCCAGGAAGGGAGAGGTAAATCTGCCACGTGGCCTGGAGGGTGACGGGAAAAGAGGGAGACCTCCTTTGAATGCTTTGGGAAGGAAAAATAGAAGAGCCATTTTAGCCATTCCCATTTCAGGAGGTTATTCTCATCTGAAAAAGCCATTTAAGAGGTCGAAATGGAATATTGCCACCGCCGTGCCTCACTCGGTGACGAGAGGTAATAGGCAATTATTTTTGTAGATGCGTCTCAAAAGCAAAGCTAGGTGGGACTGGGCCCCATTCGTCAGATAAAATGGGGGGTTGAGCAGTTGGTTATTCAATGAATTTCAAACAGTATCAAGAGCCAATCATGATTTTTGCCCTGAAGTATGTAGTTTGACTTTTTCCACAGTGAAAAATAGCTCCCAGTCCAAGTCCTATTATAAAGATAATATGTTTTCATGTTTTAAAAAAAGTCAAATAATATAGAAAACTACACAAAAGAATTGATTCCAGTTTTCACTTCAGAAGTATCTGTTGAGCGCCTACCATGTACTGCAGGTTCACTGCACTGTGTAAAGGCACGTAGATCAATGGATAATTCTATAAATCACCTCTTATTACAGGAGCAGTTCTGTATGATCTACATGTTCTGTATGATCTTCGCGGAATATAACCGTGTATTGCTTTTCAGTGACTACACAGTCTCAGCTGTGTGATTCCACCATTATTTACGTAGAACACCACCACCAGAAAACATTTCGATTGTTTCCAGAGTTATTTAATAACAGCAGACTCTCCATTAACCAGAACTCAGGCTACCAGCACTCCCAAGAAACTGGCAAAAACCCCCCAAACAAACGAAGAAATACTACTACATTTGTCTGACATGAGTGCCGGTTAGCTGAGAGTCAACTGTAATATTTTATTTACTTTGTTTTGCTATTTTTAAAAAAAATAATAGACTTTATTGTTTTGAACAGATTTAGGTTTATAGAAAAATGAGCAAAAAGTGTAGAGGGTTCCCACGTCCTCTTTTCCCTTACCTGTACCCCATTTCCTGTGCCCTTCTGCACACACCTGCACCACCACTGACTCTGTTCAGGCTTTTGTATCTTTGCCAAATAGATAGGCAGCAAGGCATGTCCCATCACGTCACCTGCACGTCTTAGATTAACCGTGAGCCTCTCCTTTCGCATGTGTTGGTCCCTCGTAGTTCTTTTATTTATTACTTATGAACATTTTGTCTATTTCTCTCCTTGGATGTTCAAGATGGCCTTTCCAAATCATGTTTTCAAGGTCACTTCCCCACAAAATAGGACTTAGTATTTCTTTTTATTATTACAGTCACATATTTTCAGTTACATTTGTATATGTTCATCTTTTTCTCTATTGATTTATAAAAAATTATTTTAGGGTTGGTAAACCTTGGTGTGTCTTATATTTTGCAGTTGTTTTCCCCACTCCCATGTTTTCCATATTTTTAACTTTACAGTAGGATTTGATTATGTTTTTCACTTTTTGTAATAAAATATGTATACCTTTATCATTAAGTCTGTTTTGTTTTGTTTTTTAAAATATTGCTAACAAAGATTTTCCCCATGCTTGACATATGCAGTTATTTTTATTTTAGTCTTGGTTTTTGCTCAGCCATATTTCCCTCCTGTCTTTAAAATATAAACTTTTGGTTCACCTGGAATTTATTTTGGTGCAAAGCCTGAGAATGGGGTCAAGCTTGATTTGTAGCCCGACAACTAGCCCACGATACAAACACTTAGGAAACAGCTCCTTGTTTCACTGACTTGCAGTGCCACCTTTATCACCTGCTGGGCCCTCGGCCTGGGCCGTCCACTCTTTGGATTTATTTATTTCACACGGTTTACTGCCGGCATTTAGGTAGCACTTATCTCGGTGGTGGGACCCCTCCTTTACCTCTCCTATTCCTCACAACCCCAGCTGGTCTTACAAAGTCATTTTCAAGATGGCCTTTCAAATTCATTCTTTCAAGGTCACCTCCCCACCAAATAGGTTTTAGTACTTAGGTTTTTTTTATTAGATTATTATTAGTACTAAAGTCTTATTTTGGACTTTAAAGTTAAATTTGTGTATGTTTTTATTTATGTGTAAATAATTTGAATGGAATTTTAAGATATTCTTTCTTAGCTTTGAGCAGTGGCAGTATCATAGCCAATGAGGTTTATCCAAGGCGCGATTATTGCTCATTGAAAACTAAAATATTCTTTCTTAAACTAATAAAGCTTATTTATATTTTTGACTGATGATTTCATTGAATGATTGTTGATTATAATACTTTCAGTTGATTTTTTTGGACTTACTAGCTATCATAGTAATGATAGATTAACAAGTAATGCAAATAATGATAATTAGTTTTTGTCTTTAACATTTACTACTTTGCTTTCTTTCTCTTGTTTTAGCTGCAGTTTTTGAATATATTAAATAATAATGGTGTTGGTGATTACCTTTATCTAATTTTTGGCTTTGTTGGGAAGGCTTCTAGTGATTGTTAATGTTGGTGGTTTAGCTGATGTTGTGAAATACATGCTTTTATCATTTTAAGGAATTATCCCTCTTCTATTTTAAGTGGTTTTTTTTTTTTTTCCAATCAGGAATAAAGGTTGGATTTTGTCAAATGTTTCTTTTAACCAATAATCGACAGACTCCTGTGATGTTTTTACCTTTTTCTCCTGTGATTTGTTGATATGGTACTTTAAATATATTTTCTAATACTGAATTGTTATTTTCTCTGTACTATAGAACTAATTAATGGTATATTAATTCTTTGCAATTCACTCATGAAATCATCTTAGCCTGGAGCTTATTATGAATCAGTAATTGGAAACTTTCTCAATGATTTCCTTGTTTTCTTGGCCTATGTAGGTGTTCCAGTTAATTTCTATAACATATTTTCCTACAAAATTATCTTCTTCTCCCAAATTTTCGAATCCATTAGTATACGGTTCTTTTAAGTTTTATCTGTATCTCTCTTCCTTCTTGTATTTCCAATACTACACATTTACATTTTTTTTTCTTGACTGCCTAGAGATTTGTATCATATGGTGAGGTTTTCTCAAAAAAAAACAAACCCTCTGATTTATTAATCTACTATTTTTTTTCTTTTTCTAATTTATTACTTTTAAAAAATCTTTAAATCTGTTTGTTTTTTTTTTTTTTTTTTTTTTGTTTTGCTTTCCATGGGCATATTTCTTCACACTTTTTACAATGTCTTCTCTTGATATTTGCTTCATTTGTTTTATTCTCTCAGACGGTATATTTTACTCGGAAAATGTCTTCGACTGTATTCTGTAGGTTATTAGATAATTGGAGTGTTTGATCATATTATTTCCTGGGACTACAATGACACAGAATCCTCTGAGTCATCTTTCCCCATGGGGTCCCCAAGGACTCAAGCCCCTGTGACAGAACCGAGAAAGCTGTGACGAGCAGTGTAGAGCACGAAACTTTCCTAGCCGGAATAGACTTAATTAAGTGGCTTCTGCAAAATGGCACAAACGAGGCCTGTTCTGTTTTACCCTCTCAACGTGCAAACCCAAACCTGATACGACGTTAGGAAAATACAGCTCGTGACCACCAGCATGATGAGGCGTGGACGCATTATTGGTCTGGAAAAGGCTCGTTGGCGCAGAACGTCTGCTGCTGGTCTGGTCTGGGCCATGGCAGCATCTGCAATGGAGGGAGAGAGAAGGGCGAGAGGAAACGAGATGTTCCCATCTTCCCCCAGACACGACCGGTGCTGGAACGATCACCCCGGCTTTCTGAAAGGGGAGCACACAACCGGCAGACCTGTGGCTCTGTTTCTCAGATCATCAGTAGCAGATGTGTCCCAAGCAGAGTCCTGGAAGGTGACCAATTTTTGTTGATTCTCATTCTCTGTTGGGAAGAGAAAGAGAAAGAGGTGAACACACAGAAAATAAATTTATTCCTAGAGGCCAACTGTTTTCATCTGGAGCCTTTACATTTGTGTTGTTTTGTTTGCTTGTGGTTTTGATAGGTTGGTCCGAGGGTTGCTTAGAAAACCCGTTTTTGCATTTCCGGTGGATCTGGTTTGTTTCAGTTGTAGGTATTTATATCTAGTTACATAGCCCTGTGAGCCCTGGAGGGGATTTAAAGTGTTTTTAACATGTTGGAATTGACTGACTGTGAGCTCATGACTGTGCAGTGGCATTCCAAGGTAGTCCTGTGTGCTCGGGGTCATAGAAGCGCCTGGTAGGTGCCTTTGAGTCCCTAACAGGGTCCCCGGGACTTCGCTGTTCTGGATCCATTTCATGATCATTTCTCAGTCCAGGTTTCCTGTGCCCCAGTATCTACGCCTTCGCAGCCCGAGGGGGCTCCTGTTTTTATAGACGACCCTGTCACTCTGGCCCCAGGCAGGTGACAAGCTTTTGTGCAGCTTCTCCAGGCCAGCCGTGGGGTTCTCTGGCCCTCCCGGGTCCTGCTGCCTGTGGTCTCTTGTCTGGACTTGGCGCCCACAAGGCTGTCAGGACCCCGACATTGAGGGCGTCCCCCTGGAGTTGTCTGGCTTCCACTCACTTCCATGACTTGGATTCCTTCGTCCCTTTCCAGGTTTCAGCTCAACTATACAATAGGCAATGACGTTGTCGAATTTTATGCAGAATTTTCATGTGTGAGAGACAAAGGGAGAGGATCCCTGATTACCAGTCCTGTCCATACGGTGGCCTGGGAGTCTGGGCTGATGTTTACGCCCACTCTGTGGTCAGTGGTTCAATTCAGGCCCGAAGTTACGCAGTTAAATGGCCTGTACGTAACGTGGCACCTTCTTCCGTCCAGTCACTTCAATTAGATTCAGCAAGTGCAGGGCCTGGCAGAAGCAGTGCCCTTTTTACGAGCTGGTAATCTATACCAAGTCTTTTATTACAAAATCATAAGCATGTGCGGTTTTGTAACAAAATCACAACTCAAGTCCGGTGTTCCTTCTGCCAGATGCTTTACTTACTGAGAAGATAACACAGGGCACTTACTGTTTGGGGGGCCTGATGGCCAGTGGGAGACCGTCTCTGGTGCTTGAGGTCACGCAGGGGTCAGCCACTTGTTAAATTCTGGGGAGGGGGGCAGAACTCACCCGAATAGATAAATGTGG
Organism: Lyroderma lyra; assembly: GCA_004026885.1. Classification (NCBI taxonomy): domain Eukaryota; kingdom Metazoa; phylum Chordata; class Mammalia; order Chiroptera; family Megadermatidae; genus Lyroderma; species Lyroderma lyra. Next base: position 21,972 of record PVJL010009110.1, on the reverse strand, counting down.
ATGCAATTCAAGAGGTTCTCAAATTTGGGAGGGCTCCTAGACTCCTTGAAAATCTGGGGAAAAAAACCTTTGGACCTTATTCTCAGAAAAATACTCATTTTGCACATGGATTTTGAACTCCTGGAGCCTTCTGTAGACTTCCCAGGGTTAGAAACTGCTGAAGTCAACAGAAGATAACCTGCTCTGTTTCGATTGCCAGTCTTTCTGTCAAGGGAAGTAAATTGGTTACAACCACACAATCAATAAACAGGCCCCGTAGGTGACATGAGAGTTGCCGTTAACATGGCCCGGGTTTCATCAGGGTGTAAGTCACCATTCCTAGCATGGTCTGAATACGGTCACCAGCACGACTGCTGACAAACCACGGAAGTGTGTATAAACTCGGTCCCCCCACGAGTCCCGGACACTGCTGACAACTCTGGCCTAAGAAGTGGTCTTTCTCAGCTGTAAGAGTTCCAGCATACGAAGTCCCAGCTGCCTGACGTGACACTGCAGACACCTTCTGCGGATTTAATGCTTTTGTAACATGATGGAAAGACTCTTAGCATGATATCGAAGATCTGAGCTTTGTTTACAAAGTCAAGGACGCTTGTCGGCACTTTTGCTATTTTTCAATTGCTTTTGCACTGCATGAGCCACAGTGGTAGTGCTTAAAAAAATGAGCTTCTGTCGGTGCAAGGTAAGAACAAATAAAATATTAACTTTTAGTTGTTTTCTCATTGCAGTATAAAAATGTCAGTGCATTGTCATCAGTGGGTGATTTGGGTCTAAGTGATCTCACGTGATTAAAATTACAAGTGGGGAGGTTCTGACTGTGAGGTGAATATTCTTAGAAAACAAATGCAGTCTTTACCTTTTTTAGGATTTTACTTCATGAAGAGTCTTTTCCATGAACTTTTTGTTTTTATCAAATCCATCCTTTCATTTTTGATTTGCTTTTTTATTGAGTTAATAAGTATGACAGTTTTGTGAAAACGTCACATAGAAAATTCAGCCCTACAGAGAAGGAAAATTGTAATTCTTTTAGATGACATCAAATGCCTTATTCCTCTTTTCTCTCTCCTTATGAGCTTCTTTGAAGATGTTGCATGTTTGGTTTTTATATTATAATTATTAACAAAATAGAGAAGAAAAAGTTAAAACATATTTTAAATTTAACACAAATGAAACACAGAGAGAGAATCATATGCATGCTCCAGGGCTGGGATTTTGAGGGCTCAGTACGGGGAGGGTGTTGGGTGAGGAAGACCCTACTGATGGACAAGTTCAGGTGTACAAACGTGGGCTTCAGATTAAATGGAGAAGCAAATGCAAGCAGGAGGAGGCTAACTGGGAGAAAATGAAGGATGAGGGGACTGAACAGCCCCCTGAGATCCAAGCGAAATGCTTGGGAGGGGAGGGGGAAGAATGGGGGGCACTTCAGCGTGGCGGACGATACCAGAACTCGTGGTGTCTCATACAGATCTGCTCCAAGGTGCAGAGCTTGATTGTGGTTAAGGTTGAATGAGGTCGATTAAAAGTAAACGTCAGTGGAATTGAAGATGCAAAGAAACCCCTCAGCCAGAGTATTGGATGTGTCATTCATTCATTTGGAGATTGAAAACATTCTGTTGGCTGAATTTGGGATGACAAAAGATGAGCCAGGTGCCGATGTTGCTGATGAATAAGAAGGAATAATCAGAGATGTGGGGCAGGGTTCTTGGGACAAAAAGCTGTAGAGCCTTAGCCATGAGCTTCAGGTGCTGGGAGAATTGCGCAGGACGTGGTGGCTTGTTCATGGTCTGGGTTTGAGCGAGGTGAGCAGAGATGGCAAAGCATCCTTCCAGCTGCCTCCCGGGTATTTGGGCCACGGAGGCGCGAGCACGTGGGCAGAAGGCTGCAGGGGAAAGGAATCCTGGGAAGGGATCGGTTGGGGGTGGGCGAGCAAGTGCAAAGCAGAGGCTGGCGTGGAAGGGAGTGTGTCTCCGAGCTTGGCACTGAGCGAACGCAGCTGCGTCGGTCACGGGGTAGTCGTCGTGAGAACCTGATTCCTGCTTCAGCTCGTCAGGAAGCAGGGAGAGCGCCTGTCTCCGCCACCATCCTTCCAAGACCCCTCTAACACTTGCTAGTCTTTCCCTCCAGCAGAGAGCGTGGCCCCAGGGGTGGAGTTAGAGTTTAACGTGGTCTCGTTAGCGTTTCCTTTGACAGCTACCCTGCATGTACAGGGGATGCTGGTGTGTTTGTGTTGTGCTATGAAATCCATCATAAAAGTGTATTTAAGTTTTTCAAAAGTGAGTTTACTTTTTAAATATTAAGTAAATAACAGCAGAGGGGTGAGCAGATGTGGCAAAAACAGCAGAGGGGGCGTGGGAGCGACTGAGGTTTGGGAAGGCTGGGTTACGGGGGACAGGGTGCGGGGGGAGATTGGAAGGGAGCAGGGCAGTGACCGGACAGGGGACTGGGACTGAAACCGACCGTCATTTCCACCCTTGAGTCCCCCAAAAGAGAGTGTTCAGAACCAGAGAGAGGCCCCTGAGCTCCCCCAGCCCGATCTCACATGCCTGTAAGACAGGGAGCTCAGAGACGAGGCAGGGGGCCTCCCGTGCAGGCCGGGTCTCCGTGGCCGTTCTGCGGGGAGACAGAGGGCGCGCCGCGGGCGTGACCAAGCTGAGCCCACATGGCACCTTCCTTCCGTCCCCAGCCCTCATGTCCTTAGAGTAAGTTTCAGAGTAAGTGGAGCTGAAGAGCCCTTGGGTTTCTAAGCAACGCAGTCTCGCAGAGGCGAGATTGAGAGGGATGTCCAGAGAGGGACGGGGGAAACAGGGGCAACAGAGTCCCCCAGACAGTGAGAAAGGAGGAAAAACAGCAAGTTGAGCTGTTGGGACTGTGCCGTGGTGACCTTGGTGCGCACAGCTCTCCGACCAGGGAGCGTTTCGTGCTGTCACCCAAGTCCCAGAGTTTGGTTGTGTGCCTTTGAACAGAAGTAGTGAGTGTCCATGCGGCCTCCCCTTCTAGTGGCCGCAGCAGCCGTGTGCTTCTAGTGGGACTTGAACAACGGAGTCGCCCCGTCTTCTTGGTCTGTCTCCGGAGCTGACGCTTGTCCTGCACGGCTGACGTCCCCCTCCCAGGTCATCCCTGAGCCTCTCAAGTGCGTTCCCCTCCCCAGGGAAGCAGGGGACATGGAGAATGAAGACGTCCGGGCCGCTGTCACGTGGGGGTTGTGCCCTTTCTCTGAGGGCAGGCGATGCTTTTGATTTTAGGCTTTCAAACATCTTAGTTGAACTACGTCTTCTCAAGTTGGAAAAAACAATGCTGAAATGCTGATCAGTGTTGGCATCTGCAGTCTTCTCTTCAGAGAAACTACTTTGCAAGTTCAACATATGGGGGAAATTTTCTTCGTGAAGTATCACTAAATGTGTTGGTGCCAGTTTAACACCTACCTGTGTCGAGGGGGGGGCACAAATAATTCTCAGTGAGCAGAGATGTGAGATGCCCAGAGACGGGAGTGAGCTGGGAGTGAGCCGTCTGCGCCCCCTGCTCCCCCCGGACCCACGTGTGCCCACCGCACCCCCCGGACCCGCCCGCGCCCGCCGCGCCCCCTGCGCCCCCCGGACCCACGTGTGCCCACCGCGCCCCCCAGACCCGGGCAGCGTGTCGGGTGCCACACCGATCAGACTTCTGCTCCCCCGGACCCCTGTGAAGTGCCCCCTCTTCTCACTGACCATGCGAAACGCAGAAAAGGAGGAGCTGACGGCTGGCGATCTCGCACCCGGAGCTGTGGGCGAGGCCGTGCTGGGAGTCGCAAGGGGAAGGCAGCTCTGCTGGGCGCGTCGTGACGAGCAGCGTCGCTGAGTGCAGAACGGAGGCCCAAGCCCCGCACTTAACGCAGCCGGGTCTTCCCGTGTCACTCAGCTGTAAAAGGGGCCGATAATAGTAACGGTGCCTTCCGTCTGGGGTGTGGGGGGGTTCGGTTTCTTTGCTTGCTTGCTTGTTTTTTATTGTGGTAAAATACATGTCACATAAAGCCCACACCGTGTTAGCCATTTCTGAGTATGCCGTTCAGCCGCGTTCAGTACGTTGACATTGCTGTATGACTGTCACCACCCATCCCTCTCCAGAATGTGTTCATCTCCCCACACTGAAGCTCTGTCCCCATTAGACACAAGCCCCCCTTTCCCCGCCCCCAGCTCCTGACCACTACCCGTCTACTTCTGTCTCTGTGAATGTGACCGCTCTGGGGACCTCGTGTAAGTCGACTCACACAGTGCTGGTCTTGTTGTGACTGACTTGTTTCACTGAGCATAGTGTCTCCAGGGTTCATCCATGTTGTAGCAGCTTTCAGAATCTCATTCCTTTTTTATGGCTGAATAATATTCCAGCCTAGCGCTAGGCCACATTTCGTTTACCCATTCATCCGTCCACGGGCACGTGGGTTGTTTCCACCCTTGGGCTACTGGAATAATGCTGCTGTGACATGGAGGTGCGAATATCTGTTTGAGTTCCCGCTTTTCGTTTCGGCCATCAGAGCTGTGGTTGGAACCAAAACCCAACAACTAAGTTCGCGAACTTGTCCCTGTGCACTTATGCTGACAGCACTGTGCAAACAACTCAGTAAGGTGTCATAACCTTGGCAATGGTTATGCCACCTACCAACGACAGCTCTGATGGCCATTCCAGAAAAAGGGTTCCAAATGGCTTTGAAGGGTGGACTAGGTGCTGGCACCGGTGCACAGCTTTACAAAGGGGAGGATTTTGAAGGTGACCGTAGTGATACTCAGCATGAGGTGTGCAGCACTTCTTCTAGGATGAGTTTGCAAAATTAATTGTCCGACCTCATGTGTATGGGGAAAACCCGAGCAGATAGAGGGTGCGGTACTCTCCATGGTTTCGGGTGTCCCATGGGGGGTCTTGAAACGTGTCCCCTGCAGGTAAGGAGGGACTATGGCGTGCCTAATTGTGAATGACCGTAAGTGTTAGGATACGTTTCATGTCTTCCTTGTTAAGTGTTTAGTCCCACTGGGGCCGACACAGACACAGAGGAGGGTCTGTGGAACGAGATGAATGTATGAGTGAGTAGGTGAATGAGTGAATGAACAAACAAGCAAACATGAAGACAGAGATGGAGCGGCCTGCCCTTGACCCAGGCCGTGGGAAGAATGGATGCAGGAGGTGCCTGGTGCAGGAACAGCTGCAGCAGCATTTGGTGGTCGGGCCGACCGGGGTGTACCGGGCTGCAGTGCAGCAGTGCGTCTCTATTTACTTACTTGTTATGAGCTTGTTTTCTAATTACCGTCGACAGGCGGTATTACAGTAATTTCGGGTGTACAACAAACACAGTGACTCCATTTATATGCTGTCCTGGCGCTGAGGTTTCTCACTGGGAAGGTTGGTGCCAGGGGACCCCTGGCGGCCCTCGGAGGAACGGACACACGGCAGAAGCGCTGGGCCCTGTCCGCGTCTCATTTGACGGGCAGCGGAGTTTCCACCCTGAGAAACACACCGTTAGTTACTCCGCAGGACGTCCACAGCCCAGCCCGGTGCACAGTACGTGCCTCTGCAGCTCCTAAACCTCCGACCCTTTTAGCTCTCTCTGCCAGCTCCAGCAATTCCTTCCTTGTGACAGGAAAATAGAGTGGCACTTAACGGAAGTATGAAAACACTGCCAGCTCCGCTGACCTCCGCCTCACCTCACCCTGCATGCCTTCGGCTGCTTGTGCCGTCGATCCAGAGACACGTAACCGCTCGCCGAGCTGGTAACCAGACTCCACGACGTGGACCGCTCTCTCTCTCCTCTGTCCAGTAGTTTTAAAGTTAAAATACCCAGGCAACCGCTATAAAAAAATTTTTTTTCCACAAAACTGCTTACTGGAATAAAATGTGTCCTGATTTTTTTTCCCCCCTGAAAGATGCCAAGTTCTGAGCTTCCCCTAGCGTCCAAGCACAGTGCTGTTGGCCTCCAGTGCCCCCCTGCATCAGCATTAAGTAGTTCCCAGATGAGCTCTTTGCAAATGCAGCCACAGTAATTGCACCCCAAGTAGCTGGAGGCAGACAGAAGCAGACCCGGCTGGGAGGCCCCGTCTCCAGTGCTCCGAGCAGAGACGGACAGGTCCAGCTGGGGGAGGGCAGGGAGCGGGGCTAAACCTTGGCCTTGGTTTTTGAGATTAATCCTGCAGCTTTTTCATTTCAGGTGGGATTAGGTGAGGATTTCCTCCTCTGTTAGAGGGTTTCTGTTAGGATTGCTTGCAGCCCCCCACTGGCCCATCCGTCCAAGCCGTTGTCCCAGAATAGGAATCCTGACCATTTATGCAAGAAGGTATAGGAACTCACCCACATTGAGTACTGGCTCTAAACCGGATTGGGTCATTTGGTGGCATTGTTCTATGATGGTTTTACATTTATCTGGAGACCAAAGACTAAGGAACACTGTAAGAAACGTACCCGATTGCAGGCACCTCCAAGGACCAACTTTGTAAACCCCAGGCTTTACCCTTTGGGGCTTGAGGAGGACAAGAGAGTGCAGCCCTGTGGTTTGTGGGCTCAGACTCCTGTCTGGGAGGCAGAGCTGTCTGCTGCTGTCAGCCAGAACCCGGGGAGAGGTCTAGAAGGTCGTGCAATGTCACATGGGGGTGAGTGACTCTAGTGGGCCACCCACCCGGCCTCTGAGGTTCAGGGGCAGCCTTCAGTTTCCGGGCAGGCTATATTGTATCGATGAAAGAACTTGGACTTCGGAGACAGACAGACTTGAGTTTGATCGCCGACTCTACGTTTACTGCCTTTATAACCTGGCCTCCTTAGAGTTACTCAGCCTGAGTTTCTGCTTTTGCAAAATGAGCGAAAGGTCGCGCAGATGACACGAGTTCACCTAGGTGCTTCCTAAGAGCGGTCGCAGGCATCACCAGCCCCTCGGTCAGTGTTAGTTCCTGTTTCCTCCAGCGCTGGGCGGTAGGCAGTGACGGGGGCTACGCCTAGATGGGGACTGACGTGCTGGCATAAGATCAAGCAACAAATCAGAAGCAGAGGGTGCTTGTTGGATATTCCAGCTGTGACTCTGTGGCCCAGAGTTTATCAAAGTGGCAGTCAGGCCAGTGAACCTAGGGGAAGCCCAGAGACGGGCAGGGGCGTATCTCTGTGTTTGCCAGACAGCAACATGGGGGGCAGGAATCGGGTGGGACATTGGGACATCTTGTCTTGGGCCAGTGCTGATGGCTCAAGGCAGGAGGCCTGGCCAGGCGGGGGAGGAGGGCACAGCACCAGCAAGGGAAGAGGGCACTGCCTTTTATTGTCACCACGATATGCTCATGTCCTGCGTCTCTTTCGGATCTGTCCCTGTATGTGGCTCTGAGAATAATTGTGCACAGAACAGACTGGTATTTCATTGGCTGAAAACAGAAAAGGAGAGAAACAGATTCAATTCCAATGTTTCAAAATGTTTGACACTTCGCAACAACCAGCACCTCTACTCCTGAGGACATTTGAGCCATTTGCTGCTGCCATCACTCCCTTGGTGATCGATCCAGCATTCTCTACATTGAAGTGGACTCTCCTCACACTCATTCAGGATCTGACCATGACTTGGGGTTGGTCCCAGTCAGGGCTCTCGGGCACGTCTTAGCCCAGTAAAGTGTCCTCAAATCGGTGATGGCTCCTCCACAACAACGTGGATCTTCTCACCTGCTGCTGGACATTTCCTCTCTAAGGTTGCCCTGTCTTGGTCAGGCCTTCACTGTGGCAAAATAGTTGACATACCCCGTTCCTGTTTACAGTGGACATTACTTAGCCGGGCTCCTTACTGTGTCTCATTTATCCACCTACACAACATCTGTTATTTCCTCGTGTCCAGCCTCACCCCATTCTAACCCATCCTCCCTCTCCACAGCCCCGGTGATGTTGCAAAAATGTGCATATCCTTTCCTCCTTCAGTGGCTTCCTGGTGCCTTGGGGATCCATTCCAAATGCCTGACCATGACCACATGACACATGCAGACGTAGATGTGGGGAGGACTTGAGTCCATCAGAGCAAGATGGTTTTACCATTGCCCACAGCCTTCCCAGAACAGTTTACTACGGTTGCAATGCCGGAGCTGGGTTTTAGGGCAGGAGGGGAATGGGAAAGGCATTCCAGATAGATAGAACCACGTGTATAAAGGCACTGCCGCCCAAACCCAGCGTGGACACTCACAGTGTGCTCAGGAGTCCAGCGTCGCTGGACCGCTAGACGCACGGTGGGAGGGGCCTTCGTCATCTACCGGGGGGCTTGGGTTTCACTTTGTACAGGGCGAGGCATCATCGAAAGGTTGTCGCTGGGCCAAGAATCATTTTGTATTTCAGAAGAAGGATCCAACGAGACCAGAAGGATGGGAAGGTCACATTTACTATCTCCTATGTGTCCTGAGCTCTGCTAGATGCTCCATCTGGGCTATTCCTTTACCTTTGTATTATCATCTGTATTACATAACTGGGACCTGTTTTATAATACAGATGAGGAAACTTCGATTCAGGACAATGACACACTTCTCTGAGACTGTCTGACACATACATGGTGTACCCATGTGTATTCCCACTAGGGGAGTGCACACTGGAGGAGTCTGTGGCCACTGTTTCCATCTGTCCTGGCCCCTGCTGGTCCCCCCTTTCCCTGAGGCCAGGCTCCCCTCAGCTCCGTGCTGGACCCGCTCTGCACACATCCCCCCACAGGTGCTATTAGTCTGTAGGAGTTTTCCGTCACCACCTAACAAATTACCACCAACTTAGCAATTTAAAACAACACCTGCGTGTTAGCTCACACACACCGGAGCCAAATTCTCTGCTCAGGGTCCCAGAGGCTGAATTCAAGGTGCTGGCTGGGTGGGGTGCCTGCCACCTGCAGGCCCTGGGGAGCAGCCTACTTCCCAGCCCACTCAGCTGTGGGGAGAATTCACTTCCTCGTGGGTGTAGGACTGAGCTGCCCCTTTCTTTGCCAGCTGTCAGTGGGGAAGTCCCCTCCCCCAGAGGCTGCCCGCCCCACTCGCTGCCAGAGACAAGGTGCTAAGTCCCTCTAGGACTTCGAATTTCCGCATTTCCCTTCTGCCTCCAGCCAGAGAGAACACAGAGCAGTTACAGAGGCCACGTGACCAGGTCAGGCCCGCCCAGACGTTCTCCCTTTCCTGGGGTCACGTGCACCTTAACATAATTAATCACGGGAGCCACGTGCATCACCCTCACCCCCTGGCGACTACGCCAGGAGCCGGGCTCTTGGGACGCGTCTCAGATTCCTGCTTCCCACACGCCTTGATTGTATTTATGTTCAGCATTTGCCGTCACTTAAGCATTTTCCTCCTTGGAGTAGCCCAGGGTTTCCTTTCTATCTGCTGGCAAACACTTTACCGGAAGTCTCCTTAGGGAAGGAGACCTTAGCAGGTATTGCATTTCATAAATATTTTAGGAAACAATTTATTCCGCTTCTGCGTAAGCCCCCGGGCGGCAGCCCGGCGCATCCTCTCCCCTCCGTGCCCACGGCCTCTGGCAGCTTACCGTTCGGGGTCCTTGGCTGCGTGCATCTTCCGGGCCCAAAACTACCACTGCCCCCTCGTCAGGGTGAGGTTTCCTCAGAACTCTGTGCCCTTCGGCCACAGGTCCCCAGCAACAACGAATCCAGATTTTGCTATTTGATTAAAATGCTTCTGCGTATACACCTTAATTTATGAATGTTAAGCTCTATGAATAATCGATATTTATAGTTACTTTCTGTTTCCAAACAGTCTTCAACCCCATGGATGTTTTTATTAAAACAGCAACACAGTGGAAAAGAACTCATCAGCTGGCCCTTGCTCGGGCCGGGGGCCAAGAGTGGACAGCAGGCACGCACGTGTTCGGCAGGTGTGGCTGTGTGGCCAGCGGGGCGCCCTGCCCAGGGCGACGCTGGAGACCTGAGTCCCTGTCATCCAGCATCTGACGCTGGCTTTGTGGGAGAGCCTCAGGAGGAGGGTACCCCAGGAGGGGTAGGAGCACAGAGAAGAAGGGAAGCTGGGGGCCCCAAGCTGGGTATCAGAGATTCACAGGAACCAGAAGCCAAGACCCGGGCGCAGCCTCCGGGCTCTGGGCTGAGTGCGGTGGCCGCCACACCTTCCTGGGGTTGGGGGCTCCCTGAGTGGGTGGGCACTGCCGGCCTTTGCTTCTAGCTCACGAAACTTGAAGGCTTTCTAGAGGTCCTACGGTTCATTCATTGCACCATTTAGGATAATGTGGCAAACCAGTTTGAATGATTGTATTTGCTTGAGTGATTTTACGATTGCTTTTTAAATAGTTGCGATTTTATTTTGCACGAATGATGGTTGTGACAGCAGGTACCAGTCATTGCTTTACCCATAAATGCAAATGGAAATAGGGCTTCCAGTTTTTGAAATTTTGTATGGGATGGCCCTTGGGAAATAAATGAATCCTGTTCATAAACTTAAGGATGAGCAAACTGTTTTCAGAGGCCAGGAGAAGGGAGCCTACCATTTATTCAGTGTGTGACCAAAAAATACAGCGAAAGTTTAAATAAAAAAATATTATTACAGTAGAAGACACATTGCCATTAATCCCCCCTCACAATACTCCCCCTGCGCTTCCAACGATGTGTCTTTCACTCTAATAAATTTTTTAAATTTAAACTTTCCACCCTATTTTTTTACATCACACCTGAATTTATTTAGGTCACACGTCACTACTGGTACCACAGTTTCCGCTGAATAAAAACATGACGGAGTGTCCTCATCCACCTTACTCACCGGACCTGGCACCGTGTGACTTCGGGCTCTTCCCCAAAGTCAGAATGACCATGACAGGTAAACGTTTGAATCGATTCAGGACATCGAGGCGACCACGACAGCGCGGCTCAGGACGCTCACGAAGGAGGACTTCCAGAGCCGCCTCGGACAGTGGCAGGAGCGATGGGACGAGGGGGAGTGTTTTCATGGGGATCAGTGGCAAAGTGTCTTTTACTGTAATAAATCTTTCTTTAATTTAAACATTCACTGTATTTATTTATCACACCTCCTATGTATGTGATTTTTAGTCCCGATAGTGCGGACACAGGTGAAGAAAAGCCCGGGACTGCCCCAGGATGGCCGTGCTCTCGGCGCTGTCGCAGCACCTACCTACGGGCTCCGTGACCTTGGGCCCCTGTCATGGGAGCCAGCAGCCAGGAAAGGAGAACTCGCTTTGATTGGTCTTGGTTTTTAAGTCCAGTCATTTTAGTTCTTTACATAACCCTAGGATTCCTCCAATGAATGTCATTCGCTCCGCTGTAATTTAAACCACTTGGCGAGGGCACCATCTGATTTCCACTGGGTTTGTTCCCCTGTGCAATTTCTATTGAAATCAGTTGCTATTTCTGATAAGAAGGTATTTTTATTTGGGTGTCAGTGCAGCTCCTGGAGGTTCAAAGTTTTGGACCCAAGCTGTCAAAATCAGGAATCTTTCAGTCCAGCTTGTCAGTTTCTGACCGAGACTGATCAGGCAAAGCAAGGGGGTTCCATCACTACACAGTCATTACAACACTATTCAACATCGAAAAAACGGTATTTATACAGTCCCAGTTTATCAAAAGTATGATGAGGGCTGTCCAGAAAAAATCCAGCCATACCTGCCCCTGTTTTTCATGCTACATGGCTGGAGACTTTCTGGACAGCCCTCTTATTAACCAAAACTCAGCTCTCAAGAACTGCTAAAGGACCCGCGACCACGCCAACAGGACGGCGTTGGGTGTGACCGGACCTGTTTCCCACGAGGACAAGTAGGTGCTGCATTTTGATTGAGTTTTTGTCTTTCATTCCGTTGAGCAGTGGTTGTCACCTGAGGGTGGTCTTATCACCAGAGGACCTTTGGCAAGGTCTGGCAACATTTTTTGATGGTCACATCTTGGGGGCAGGCTGGGAGAGAAGTGCTGGTGGGTGGCGGCCAGGATGCTGCCCACTGTCCCACAGTGCACGGGGCAGCCCTCTCCGGCACAGGCTCATCCGCTCCGCGGTGTGCGTAACGCCCTGCTGAGAAGCTCAGGGCTAAAGGAAAAGAGTCCGGAAGTTGCTCTTTCATCCGGGATGTAACGATGCAGAGAAGATGACTATCCTCTTAGAGCCCGAAGAAAGAGAGGGCGTGTCCTAGCTACCAGGCGGGAGGAGAAAATTCTTCGAGTGATGGGTGGTATTTTGATCGACACGCCTCCTTAAAGTCAACATGCTGTTCATTTCCTACAAGGCTCTTAGACTTCCCCTTTCGGGATTTCGTATCCCCCGGAAGCTACTGAGTAGAAAGGATTCTGTTAAAGAGTGCACGAAATCCTAGCTGGTCGGTGCAATCCGGCTCCTCCAAGCAGCCCCTGCAGTGTTTATAACTACACAGGGAAGGAGTTTGGGGCTCAGTTGCAATGACCCACTTTTCTGTACTTGACTTGGTTTCTCAGGATTTGAACTCGGTCGGCTGCAAAAATGTGGCCCGTGAAAGCAGTGTTTGACACAGAATAATCCGTGAGTCCTTTGGACGCCTCGAAACAACTGAGTAAATGGATCTGTGACACAAAAAGGAGACTACATTAGAGCACAAAATCCAAGCTATAGAAATAGAACACCTAAACTTTTTTTATTGCTGTTAGTAACAACTGATATGTAAGCCCTTGACTCATTTCTCTAATTTCTTGTACCATATTAGTAACTTCAGCAGAATTTAAATCGAGCTCAAATCGGACGCTCTTTATCTTTTAACGGCTCCCACATTAAGCCTATAATTGAAATTCCCCAGTTTAAATATTTTCCCCAAGGTATCAGCTACGGAAAGAGTCACATGTTGGTGAACCAGCGTGTTTGGGACGACAGCTCAAGCCTCGGAGCATTTCAGGCAGGGAGAAGGGATTTGTTACCCCTGGTCTCATTGATGTACGAGAGGAATGGTAGGAAGTTGCTTTTAATTACTCAGGCGTCGCTCGATATATCACATTAGCCCATGGCCTTTTAAGTAACTAACCCCACCACTATTGGACTGTGTTCTCTCCTTCGGGAATGTGACTTGGTAAATATCAAAGCGAAGTTCTCAAATCAAAGGGAGCTTTGAGTCACTTACGTGGTGGGGGTTCAAAAGTCCTGGGCTGGCTGGTGCGGGCTTTCATCTCTCGTGATTGCTCCTGTGACTTTGAGAGGGTGTCCCCTGGCCCTCGCTTTCTTTAGTTAACCAGCTGTCTGTCTTAAAGTGGTTCTGTTTCCTAGAGGGGAGTTAAGAGAAGGTCCTGTAGAGAGGTGGCATTTCACCAGCCCTGAAGGACAGGGAGACTTGCCCATGTCACAGAATGTCACAGCTCTCTTAGCTGGAGGGCACCATTCCTAGAGGCCTAATTTCCCGTGTGTGTGTGTGTGTGTGTGTGTGTGTGTGTGTGTGTGTGTGTCCGCAGATAGCGACTCTCATTTCACCAGTTCACCTGCCCCCACGACCCCTCTATTTTCTGGCAGAAATAAGAAAGAGGACCCTCTTCGATACATATTAGAATAGACTCTGGGGGACAGGATAGAAAGGAAGGGACAAAGGTTTTCTCTTCTGTTCTGTGGTGATTTAGTTGTGACCAGTCAGAAGTAGCCATTTGCAGAAGACTGCCTAGCCCTGGGACACTGGGAAGCCTACCTCCCGAAGCAGTAGGACTTGCGAAGGTAGAGGTGACTGTTAGTGTCGGTGCCAGCTACCGTATTTTGCCATGTATAATGCACACTTTTTGCCCAAATCGATGAGGGAAAAATAAGGATGAGCATTATACACGGGCAGTACTAATTCCTTATCTACATAAATGTTTTTAATTCTTTTAATTACGCTTATGAGTCAAAAGTGTAATTCTAGAAATCAATAATGATAGTCATATGCAAAATAATACCCTGGAATATGACAATCAGGTTTTTTATATAAAAAATTTTATATATAAAATTTCTTGTACCTTGCATCTGTTCTTGTGTTTTGTAATTATTTGTTACATAAAATGTCTTAATACCATAATATATGAAAAAAATCAAAGCTAAAATTCCTTTATAATACAAAGAACAAATATCTAAATATAAACAAATAAAAATTTGAATTAAAAAATTAAAACAAAAGATTCTTTTTCCCTGAAAGTTTGGGCCAAAAGCACAGAGCACATTATACATGGGAGTGTATTATACCCAGCAAAGTACAGTGTTTGCCTTTATCATCGGTGCGGTGGTCTTGGGGAAGTCCTCCACGGGGCTTGCATGGACCAGGGTGTCATAAAGGTGGTGCCCTTCGAGGTCGTGTGGGGCAGGGGGAGCTTGCAGGAAGGACAGCTGATGAAAGAGACCTGTTGCCACCGCCGCTGGTGCCAACGCTCGTGAAGTGATGACAGCTGACATTTACTGAGTACTGGGCACAAGTGCTTCGTGTGCGTTTTCTTATTTAATTCTCAGATTAACCCAGCGACGCAGGGTCAATGCCTAAATAATAAGCCATTTCACGGACGCTTGATTGACTTCTTTAAAGAGAATATTCCTAAGACGTTGCAAACCCAGTATTGAGTTTGGACGGAACCCCCGGTGCCCGTGACTCCCCCGTATGGGGCTCGTGTCGTCATCACGGTGGTGACCTTGATGTCTTGCCCAGCTGGGAGACTCAGGAGCTGAGGCCCAGCAGCAGGAATCCAGGAAGTTCCCGTGGGCCTACAGGGATCCTCTTCCGCCTGTAGAAGTGTGTCCTGTCACCCGATGAGCATGCTGAGCGTAGAGAGGGGCGCGTCCCCTGGTCTGGGGACTCCTGGAGTACAGTGTTGAGATGGACTCCGAGGCCTCCCCGGCTGTGTGAGAGGTCACCATCTAGGTGAAGGGGGAGGAGTGACGTGTCTGCCATGTGTTTCCCCTTCTTCCGTTAGGACCTGGGCTGCTGGGGAAAGACGAGCAGAGAGAGCACCCCGGTTCTCTTGCGTCGCCTCTTTTTGAAGTCCATAATGGACATGGAGGCACGCTGACATGCACGGGTTGACACACGGGAAAGAGAGATGCGAGGATGATTCTGACGCTTTAATTCTAGGTTTCTGGAACACTGGTGATCCCCTCAATAATAAAGGAGCCTCAGGGCCAGGTGCGGCTGAGAGAAATGTTTAGCTCAGTGTTACCTCCCCCACGAGGGCCCCCCCCCAGCCTCTCCGCCTAAAGTAGGGTTCCCCCGCTCCCTCGAGTGTCTCCTTCATAACTGATCGCAGTCTGTGCTGACTGTATTTGGCCGTGTGCCTGTGTGTCGTCCGTGGGTCACCCCCAGGGGCATGTAAGTTGTGTGATGGTGGGCTGTGCCTGTCCCATGTCCCCTGCCTGGTGCAGGGCCTGGCAGAGAGAAGGCTTAGTCTACTTCAGCTCTGCTGCAATGGTCAGCAGCCTTACTTCAGCCCTTCTAGGTAAGACATAAAACATAGACTTGGGTTAAAATATGCAGAAAGTGGGAAATAAATTGTTCCATTGATTAATAATTAACCTCAGTTTTGCCGCCCAGTGGTAAATGCTGCCCGATCAGTGACGTGTGCGTCAACGGACCATCACGCAGCCAGAACGTCACGCGGCCCGATTGCCTGGGATCGTTTTCAAAACTCAGTGAATCATCATCACGTGGAAGAACGTGTTTCTTGGTGTCGTCATCGAGACTGTCACCTGCTTTGCCTCTCCAGGTGTCCCTGTGAGAGGCCCCATGGTCCGGTGAGCGTTCACCCTCGCCGCCGCTCTCGCCCCGTAGGGAGGTCAGGGGCCCGGCCGACCTGCACCCCCGCCGCCTGCCCTCCGTGCCGCGGCCGTCCCTGGCCTCATCTTGCTCGTGTCTCCCTCTGCCTGTCACGGCGTCGGAACAGCTACAACCCACACCTGATTTGGGGGGCTAGGTGAGAAGGGGGCGGGGGCTTCGGGACGATGAGTATCACCCGCCCCCCCAAAGGCGCTGGGCCCTCTGCAGTAGTGAAGGGGATCGTTTCCCCCCAGAACTTGGTGTTGCATGAGCCCGTGTCCTGGTGGCCCCAGAGAGGTGCGGAGTGACCAGGGTCACGCGTCTGGAGGCCGGACGCCACCGAGTGTAGGCGCACTCCTTGCAGACGCTGGCCTGCCGCACCACAAAGGGGCTCCTGCCTGCCACCTAGCAGGGTGACACTGTGGCATCTCTGAAAGGCCACCGGGGAGACAGGAGGCTGGGGCCTTCGGTCCCTATGAGCGGAGGACAGCCTTCCTACTTTGGGGGTGAGAACAGGACAAGCGGGGGGAGCAGTGCTGGCGTGGAAAAGGGGAGGGAATTAAAGGGAGGAGCTGCGGCTCGCAGAGGTGACAGCAGCCCCGGGAAGTTCCCCGTGTGACCTGTGACTGTTTACCGTGAGGGCTGCCCCTCTCCCCGGCCTCTCACCCCTCGGCGAGCGTCCAGTAACCCTCGTGTCTCACGGCCCCTCATGTTTCTGAGCGGAAACACGGACACCCCACGCACTTGACGCCGCGCCCCCTGAATCCAAACTGCACACGCTCGGAGCCCCTGTGAGGTGGTGCTGCTGCTTCTTGGAACCTGGTGTGTTGGTGCCTCATTTGTCGTGGGGCCGGCCTTCCCTGTGTCCCTGTCACCCAGCGCGGCCCCTGCAGCGCTCGCGCCTCCTTCGCTTACGTTAGGGCTGAGAAGACTCCGTTGGACCCATTGAAACTGGTGGCCATTTTTCATGGAACTTGACAGACACGTTCTAGAATCTGGATGTGAGGGGAAGGGTCAAGGATGGCCCAGACAACCTGTAAAAGAACAAGGTGGGCCGCCCACGTCCCCTCTTGTGCGCTGTGCCGGGGCCGGTCTTCAACCGGAGGAGCCAAAGGCGGGTGGCGTCGGCACAGCGACGGTCAGAGGCGTCCGAGACGGGATGGATGGCTCCGCAACGGGGCCTCGCGGACGGCCGTCCCTCAACCCGATTCTCCGTCCTCCCGAGCACAAACTAAAGCCCACCCCCCAGTCCCAGCGTGCACGAAGGGCGAGGTGACACGCACCTGCAGGCCTCCCCGTGAACCTTCCCACGGGCAGTCCGTGCTTTCCACGTACGCGCAGATTAATGTGACGAGCGCGTCCTAGGAAAGGGGCTACGCACCGCCCTGCTGAGTGTCACCACGGCCACCACCCAAGTCCTCCCGGGGGGAGCCGTGCCCCGACGCCAGCGCCTGGTCCACCTCTGAAAGCAACTTTGGAACTTTTTTCCTGGCATGGCCGTCGGCGCTGTCGTCAGACAAGTTCACGATCTTGGCTCCGTGCCCCTACGTTGGCGGCGCTGAGCGAACAACTCGGCAAGGTGTCGCAACTATGTGAGAAAGATGCTCACGACCTGTCAGAGACGTATAAATGAAAGCCAATTTAATTACTAATTAACACACAGTCTGACAGCCACTGCCTGCGGTCAGCGTAAATGGCAACTAGCCATTTGGAGAGCCATTGCGAATCTCTAGGGAGATGGAACGTTCTCATGGCTTCTGTCTCGGCAGCTTCACCGGCAGGTAATTAGAGGTGTTCCGTGGTTCCGAAGGTCGGCGGTCCACTCTGTGCGGGGGCTCGTCTTTTCCCTTGTCTGCAGTGGTTCATCTTATTTCCCAAAGACAGTCATACTCTCATTCTCCTCTTCAGTCTCTCAGCCTGCAGCTACTCTCAGGTTTCCTTCCACCTCTCCCTTCCTCTCACTGCGAGCATCCCATCTGATACAAATCCACGAACACTTCCCAAGTTCCTATGAAAAACTTATTTGCTCTAGTGACTGCCTCTGGACTTCGGAGGAACCAGCGAGTGCTAAAAACTAACACATCAGAACGTCCCATGCAGCAGACTCCACCCTAAGTGTTTTCCTTGTGTTAACTCTTGCACCAGCGTTTGAAAAATTCATTTGCATTAGCTGTTTTAATTTTCAGAACAGCTCATTATCCCCACTTACAATGAAGGGGGTGCCATGAGCTGGGAGGCAGGTGGTTTGCACACCCTGGTCATCTCAGTCCCAAGTGTACCCATTTACCGCCTGGCTCTTCAGGCCAGGGTGGATTCGGGTTGGTTGGAGATGACATGACTTCCACTGGCGGAATCCTCCAGAGACACATTTTCCTGCCTCACACAAGCACAGTTTGTTATTTTCAAGCTGTTTCCTTCCTTTTATCGAGCAGTGATTTCCTACTGTCTGCATTGTTGTGGAGCAGCAAGAGCATTCACGGAATTCAGCACCACTTCCAAGTTTAGAGTACTCTTTAAAAAAACTGTTTTTAATGTTTCAATCACAGTTGACATTCAGCGTTCACTCTTGACGTGGCTTCTTTATGTCCTTAGTTATTCGTTCTCCTCAGCTAGTCTCCCGGTGGTTCTCAAGGGTGGTTGTTGTACACTTAGTTGTAATTTTGATGTGATCGAGGTAGGAAGTGAGCACAGTGTTTACCCACTCCGCCGTCTTGACTGGAAGGCTCCAGAGTGCTTCCATGGGTCAAGTCATGTGTCTTTCATTACGGCCCACTTAAGCTGGTGTTCAAGTGTAACCCTGTTTACTGCCAGCTGTAACCCACAAAATGAACAACAATACAGTTTCATTCTATTCCATTTTTTAATTTTTAATTTAATTGTCTTGTAATTCAAGACCTCTCTCTGAGGGGTGTACACATCTTCCTTCGCACTTCCAACAGACAGACTCCTTCCCAGCCTGCAAAGCGGCCAGATCTCTAAATTGACACATTCGTTGAATGATAAATTTCACGTATGAGAATAATTCCAGGTGCTAGAGGACTTGATGAAAGGACGTTTGAACTCTACGAATCATACAAAGTAGTTCCCTTCTTAAGAACCTGTAATGATTGTTACATAAAAGATTCAGTGTGAAAGGTTTTGTGCTCGATTCAGCTTCTACTACATATTTTGGTAAATAGATTATTCTGCTGGTAGGTCAACAGTAGGCTAAACATGAGATAATGCCATATGAACTTCTTCTAATGTCTGAGTCCCACACCCCCATCTGAAATGTCCTGCAGATTCTCCGAGTTCCAGGATTGGACTGGTGAGCCTGCTCTATGTTTCAGAAGCTAAGACTCACTCGTTTGCAGGTGCGTGGGCCCCTTTCCCTGACTAGGTCGGGATCAAACGTGTGCTTGCTTTTCTATGTGACATCCAGTGCCCAGTGCACATGCTTTCGGGAGTGTGTTGGTGCATTTGTTGTGTTTGCATAGATGAAATGCAATCTCCTGGCTCTGTTAACTCTTCAAATCCTCGCACAGCACCTTGAGAGAAGTGTAGGGCTTAGGTTCTGTGTTAGGAAATAGCACATTCTCTAGTTTTCCTTTCTAAATACACTTTTCTTTAGAAGCAAAGCAAATCTCACCAATTTTAAACCAACTCTCAGGTCTTCAGAGGGAAGAAAGCAGCAGTCTCTAATGCTTAAGTGGTTGAGGATGTTTTGAACACGAAAGCCATTTTAATAATGTTATCATTTTCACGCAGGCTCTATCTAAATAGAATGTTACGACTATCCTTTTAAAAGGATGAAAACAATAAAATTTAATCTTTCACTGAAATTGTCTGCTTCTTCCAGCTGTCATGGCTTGTTTTCCACGGTAGATGGTCACGTTCCTCTGACTGGATGGTTTTATCCCAAACAAGCAGTAATCTCATTACTTTCAGTCTCTCTATTTAATTTCATAAATTAGGCCTCACGGCTGTATTCACAGGTGTAGTTGGAAGATTTAGCCTTTAACAGGGAATGGATGGTGGTGTCATTGTCTGTGGGTTTGGAAAGATCTAGAAGAAAAGTTTAGGCCACGACCACTTTGCACATTGAAATCTGACATATCTCAGTTTGTCACATCTTCAGAGTGTCTGATAAACAAGCTGTCTTGTAGACAAAGAGTCTGTTTTGCAGTGACTAGTGAACTGAAATGATCAGCGAATGTCTTCTGCCTTTGACATACAGTAGGCTCTGATTCGCGGTCCCCTCAGTTCCCGTGAGGCCTCGGCTTTTCAAACAAGAAGCTGTGTGAGCTTCCAAGGGATTCCCCGTCTCTGTGCTCCCCACCCCTCTGCCTTCATCCTCAGCCTCTTATTCTGAAAGTAGGATTAGCTGGGTTTCAGGAAGCTTCTGGACTCACGGTACGTGTGTATATTCTTATTGCCGCCTCTCCTGGGTCACTTACACTGTCACTCCAAAAA
The DNA here is from genome assembly GCA_004026885.1 of Lyroderma lyra. Lineage (NCBI taxonomy): Eukaryota > Metazoa > Chordata > Mammalia > Chiroptera > Megadermatidae > Lyroderma > Lyroderma lyra. Next base: position 1,833 of record PVJL010009110.1, on the reverse strand, counting down.
GAGTTGCCCACCCTCTGGGAGTTACCAGGTACGTGCTTGTCACATACCGTATTTTGCCATATATAACGCCCACCATGTTTTTGATCCTAACTTTCAGGGGAAAAAATCTTTTAACTTTTTAATTCAAATTTTTGTTTATATTTAGATACTTGTTTTTTTGTATTATAAAGGAATTTTAACGTTTAGTTTTTAACATAACTCACATATGGAATATAAAACCGAAAGCAACAAAGATAATCACAACTCCTGGACACAGTCAATAGTTTAGTGGTTACCTGAGGGTAAGGGGGGAGGTGGGTCAGGGAGTGAAATACGTGGTGATGGGAGGAGAAGCGCCCTGAGTGGTGAGCACACAGTGCGACACACAGACGATGCGCTGCAGAACTGCACACCTGGAACCTATGGAATTTTTACTAACCAACGTCACCCCAGTAAATTTAACAATAAAAAAACCCGGTTATTCTATTCCAGGGTGTTATTTTGCATACAGATATCGTTACTGATTTCTAGAGTTAATATTTTTAACTCATAAGCATAAGTAAAAGAATTAGAAAGATTTATATAGATACAGAATTAGTACTACCCATGCATAATGTGCATCCTTATTTTTCCCTCCCAAATTTAGGCAAAAGAGTGTACATTGTGCACGGCAAAATACGGTACCCACACAGGTACACAGCCACGTGAGCACGTGTGCGCCTAACACCTGCGGCGGCGTGAGGCTGCCCACGGCTCCCCTGGAGCCCCGTGCCCGGGCGCTCAGAATGACAGACGTTCACGCGGTGGCTCCCGGGGGCTCTTTTCTAGCAGTCAGCGCCAGCACGATGCTCTTCAAGGCCAGGCACTGAGCGTCGGGCCAAGTGCTGGGGGCTGGTTGGCCACGGCGAACGCAGGAGGGCCCACCCGTTTTCCACAAGGTGTAACCGACCCGTGTCTGCCGCCCGCAGGTCCCGCCTTCGGGAGCGAAGCCCCGCCGGCTCTGAAGGCAGCCGGGCCTTCCTCCAAAGACGCGCCCCGGGGGCCCGGCCGGGCGCCCCCTCCGGCGGCCTCCAGCACGACGACATCCCGCCGGAGTCTGCTGCCTGCACCCAAAACCACGTCCGCACCGGCCGGTAAGGCTCCCTGCGTCCCTGTGGGTGCCCTTTTGCGTCCAAGTGTCAAAACCCCAGTGGGTTTCAGTTATTTCGATGGGATGACAGATGCAATCAAATGGCATTTAAGTTTAATAACAGTGATGAATAATGGCATTGTTTTTCAGGCAAGTTCATTTTTCACATGTTTAAATGATTACAACCGCCTCTTACTCTTCCCCTGACTGGGACCTGCTGCATCACACACTTTTGATGGAAACAAAACAAAACAAAACAAAGAATCAAGCTATTTTAGGCAGATCAGCATTTGGCTCGGGGAAGCAGGTACTGACAAAATCATGACAAGGACTGTAGGAGCAAGTGCCAGTCCCACAACCCCAAGGGGACCTGCTGCCTCTACAGGGACCTCAGGCGCCTCCAGGCTCCCGACCCCAAAGCTGGGATGCAGGGACCCATGGCGACTGCAGAAGGGCTGACCCAGAGCCACGCTATGCCTGCTGCGTCCAGACCAGCAAAAGTGCCTGTGTCCTGCGCCACCCCCTGACACACACACACACACACACACACACACACACACACACACACAAAGATAACAAAGGGAATATGTCAGAAGAGCCTTACTCATATTTAAATGCTTTACATTTTATTATGATTTTATTATAAAATTGGGTCTTCTATAAAGCAATGCGTTTGCATAAAAGAAAAAGACATAAATGCAATAGTAATCTAAGCAGAAATCCGT
>PVJL010009109.1:0-60110 GCA_004026885.1 Lyroderma lyra | reverse complement strand
ATGACTTCACTCATATGCAGAATATAAAACTGAAAGCAACAAAGAGAAAAGAAATGAACAAACAAACAAACAACCCATGGACACAATCAATAGTTTAATGTTTATTTGGGGACAAGTGGGTCAGGGAGGGGATAAAGGGGAGGGGGTGGGAGAGGAGGGGGGAAGCTAAATATAAGGTGATGGAAAGAGAAGTCACATTAGGTGGTGAAGTTATTAGACAAAAAGTTGACAATGCACTGTAGAATTGTATGCCTGAGACCTATGTAATCCTTGCTAACAGATGTCACCCCAAAAAGTCTAACAATAAAAAATGAATTTAAAAATTAAAAAACAGAAAAGAAATGGGTCAAATGCTTTTTTCTAAACCAATCACTTGTAAAGGCAATGGTGTAGACTAATCACTATGCAGTCCTTAGGAACTTAAGTCTTTTCTGAAATATATGGTCAGTAATACCTGAATAAAAACAGATTCTTTTAGCAAAGAAGAAAAGGAGGATTGCTTTCAGGCAACCAACAGCATATATTCAGATCATTTAAGGTTTATTAAACTAAAAAATTGTAGGTATTCTCAATCCATTCTGGTCAGATAGATAATATAACAATGTATTACTTTAAGGGAGGTGCTTAAAAAATAACAATTAAAAAAATAGAACTGACTACGTATGCATATATCCAAAGTGAGGTGGTATTCAATTTCTACAGTACTAAAGAAAGACATTTAATCTTATAGGAGAGTGTTATTTGTGTGAGTACTATTGAAATTTGTGTAAAGACATGATAGCTAAGTGTATAAAAAATTGTAGATAGGCATAGAAAATATAAAAACTATATTTGTTCAAATCATCTCATCTAGAAAGCCAGAGGAATGAATTCATTTACTCAATTTATATTATGGTTGCATAAATGATATAATATACTTTGATCATAGGAATTAAATGATCCTAGAGGTAAAGAAGGAAATTTAGAACTGCTGAGCCCAATTCCACATATCTCAGACAAGGAAACTGAATTCTGTTGTGAAGTTACTTGTTCCAGATCATATAAAAAGTCAGTCTCTGGCAAGGCAGGAACCACAGTAGAATTTTACCTACCTTTAGTCTAAGGCTCTTTCTATTAACATTATAACACAGTGTAGTACTCTTATTAATGGTAGAAAAGTGGCCCTTAAAGTAAAAGAGGAATATAATACACAAAGCATACTATGCAATTCTTAAAATAATGATAGTTAAAATGGATTAAACTTTCCCTGGGCACTGTATTAAACTTTTTACATTGCATTATTCCACTCGTCACAACTCATAATGTAGGTTTTATAAATGTCCCTGATTTTCATGTTAGAAGACTAGCTTTCAGAGAAGATAGATCTATTTTATAATCCAGATCCATCTCTCATTTTTTTGTAGTTACCTTTTGTTACCTTTGAGATATTAATAACAACTACTGGGGTAACTTGAAACATGGAAAAGACTAATCAATGAGGTAGAAGTCACCTGACTATTTTTATCTTTGTACAAAATAGTAACCAACGAGAGGCACACAATCTAGCACCTCAAACCCATGTTAATAATAGTTATATTTGAGAGTGTCACAATAAACAACTTTTCCCAACACAAAATTACACAGTCTTTTAATATACTCTTTTTCAACCTTGTATTTACCCATACAAGCCAATTGGAGGAAACAGTTTTAGGGAATTCAAGACCAATCAGCTGGGGAGTTCCCTGATGGTGTAGTGGCTTAAGGCTTCAGCGCTAGTGCTGTCAGCACTGCGGCCTGGGTTCGATTCCCAGCCAGGGAGCTACCCACATACCACAAAGCAAAAAAAAAAAAAAAAAAACAACTAATCAGTTGGTCTCACAATTTTTTTGATATTTGTCTAAGGATCTTCCCTTTCATTGTTTCCCTGTGAATGTTTGTATTTTTTAATCTTCAATATCTACTTAACACTAAAGAATCTAAGATTAAATTTCATCTGTCACGTTCAGTATCAATATTCATCAGCAGAAAAAAACACCTAGTACATGTCCAGCAAGGCCAAGATTATATACAATCCTAGGCAATGCAATAGGAAGGAAGTGCGAGGCTCATTGTGAGAAACAGGACCTATGTCTAGCAGTTGGTGAAGCTATGCTTAAGGCATCAATCACTTGTTTTAATCACATCTACTTTCACTGTGCATGAATCAAAGTGTTTACTTAAGATTCTTTAATGAATGAGCACAGCTTTCCCCTTTTCTTGCCTTTTGTGACTGATATGTACGGAACACATCAAACTTTTTGTCCTTCTTATTGTATCTTTCTTCTACCTGTGAGACGGGTTCGATTAATGGCCTAATGGAAGTTTAGAGTTGTTTAATATTCCCAGGTGGTTCAGAATATATGCCCCAGTGAGAATACAAACAACCTCAAATTTCTCTCATTCCAGTGCAATATAGCTTAAGGAATGATTCAATTTAAATTTATATGGAAGCATCTTTTTTTTTTTTTTTAAGGATTGGCCTTGAACCTGATGCATTCCAAAGAAATGTCTATTTTGCTCTAAGAGTAACAGTCATAATTTTTCTGCAAGAATAACTCATATCCTAGCATCTTTAGGGGATATGATTCTCCTGGAAAATGCCTCATGGCATCCCAGCTTGCCCTAACAAGAAGCTGTATGATAGTAACCTTATGGCTTAGTCATTAAACTTCAGCAAATAAAATTTAATTTTTATTTGCCCATCAAATGTAAGTATGTGTAAATATGTTTATAAAGTATAAATGTGTGAAAAACAGTTACTCAAATGGCCTGTTTGGTTTAATCATTTATATGTGTTGGCTATAGAAAATGATTATTAGTGAATGCTAGGAGAGAAAAAAAACATTTGGAAAAGCTAGAATCGCCATTAAATAATTATATAAATAATTATTGAACAGAACATTTGAGTTCTCTGAAAATCTTTGTGAGAGGGCAATGGTGTTTCTAGAAGAAGGATGCAGAGTAGATAATGTCTTCGCTTATACCTAACAACAGGGCAGGTATTTATATTGTTGGTCTTCTTAGCCAGTGGTGTGTGGATATCAAAATACTAACAACAATGTGGTATTATGTTTCCAATGATAATGTTAGTGCCTTATTTCTATTTGTCATAAAATTCTTAACTGAAAACGAGAGAAATCAGAATTAATATGTTAACTTTTTTTATGTACTAATTCATATTTTTATCATGTTTTTTTAGTCAACTTAAATTACCAAAATTTAATTGGGTTTTTGTTGATTTATGTGCATCAAATCTTTTGACTTGTGGTGATTTAGATTTGTGTGTGTGCAAAATAATTATTTTACAAACATATGAACATATAGACCCTGGTAATATAAAAACTATTAAATTATAAGAATCAGAGTTTGGAAAATTAATATTGAATTACTGAGTCTTGATTAATTAGGGGTTTCAAAAGGCTCCACTGTTTATTCTGTTGTGTGCACATTGTCTAAGACAGATGATTCATATTCTAAGATTTCTAGAGAAGAATGGCCTCCATAGACAACCTTTCCTTGTTTCCTGGAAACAAGAGGTATTTTTTCTTATGTTATTTAATTGCTATGAGTTACAGTTAAAATGTTTGCTTCCTTTTCTGATTTCACTAGAGATGAAGAAAGCTGGCCACAAAATACTGTTCATGTATAGGAACACATTTGTTTTGCTTATTACTGTCTCACCTGTCATAGTAACTGGCATGTAGTAGGTACTTGATAAATATTTGTCAAAAAATATAAATTAAAAATGAAGTTCACATTCTAATTATTTTTCAGTATTTTTTCCTTTAGCCAAATAATCCCAATTCTTGTACAAGTCCCCAATAGCATATCTGCAGTTTAGAAGTTCCAAAGTCTCATACAGCAGAAAATTTTAAAATAGCATATCTGAGGACAAATCTTAACCTCACATGAAGCTCATTTTTTTGGTGGCAAACTTTGATCTGAACTGACAAGAATATTCATGGCCTTCATATATTGTACTTTGTGTGCACAGTCATATATTTTGTGGTAGAAATATTAATGTATTGCTGCCCCATACCCTAGTGGGGTGTTATATACCATAAAGGATATGTGCTGTTTTCCCTCCGCATATACCTCTCTGAAATTCTATATGTGTGAATATTCACATCTATCCTCAAAGGTTTTGAGTTAAGACACTGGAATTGAATTACTATTATCTCATCTTTTTAATTATTTTAGATTTTTGTTTGTAAATTTCCTATATAATGCTCTACCAAGATGTCAAACAATCAATACTTGGATATGAACATCAATGTCTCTTGTTTTTCTTATAATAGAGGTACATGCCAAACTTTTTCTAAGGTTTCCCATCTCTGCTCTTCAATGCGGAGGAACCAGCTATAAGAAGGAACAATTCAGCTTCTATAAACCTCCAGTTTTGACCTCTCTTTTGAGAGTGCTAACAAGGATGCCAATTAGTGTCAGTTGTGATAGCAAAGTCTTATGATTTTGACAGGATATTATTTTTAAAGAAATGGATTGTCTCACCTACTCATTTCACATAAAATTTTGACGAGGAAGCTGTAAGGTAATTATTTTTTTATTCACCTCCAAATGAGGCAAACCAAGCCAAGGATCTTAATTTCAAAAATCTCTAAGTTCTGTATTTGATGTCATTATTTATTGTTATTAGTCATCAAATACTTTTTAAATGTGAATATACCTCCTTAGTATGTGTTTGTTTTTATAATATTGGAAAGACATACAGCAGATACATACAATTAAAACAAAACTACTTTAATTCTAAATTGGATGGCAAGACCAGAGGCTATATAGAACACGTACTATAAAATTAGAGTAGAAAAAAAGCAATGTACCTGTAAATTCAGTGAAATTTTCTTTATACTGAATCATGCTAGACTTACATGTAGATAAAATAGTTTTTTAAAATGGCAATACCTTTTAAAATTATACATATTTCACACACACACACACACACACACACACACACACACACACACAGAAATAATTTCAAACCATATAGATTTTATCCACTTACTGTGTGAACTTGGATGAGTCACTTAAAATCTTCAGCTTCTTTAGATATAAAATGAAGATAATAGGACCTACCATTTAGTGGCAGTAATATTTATTACTTACCAGTTGCAATAATATTTAATGCTCAGTAGGTGCATAACAAGTATTCAGTAATAGAAAATATAGTAATAATGTTAATAATAGTTATCTAGTTTTTCACTGCACTTATAAATATTATTTTAAAAAACTTCTAGGAGGGTAATTTTGGATTATTAAGCCATTTAGTCTTCAGTCTACAACCCTGATTCCTTGATTATAGGTTTTGAAGAGAACAGTTTGAATTGAATATACTTTATGTCGCAGTAAAAAGTTAGAAGGATAGACTACCTGGAAAGAGAATGAACCATAGAGGAGGTGGGGGCCCTAAAGAAAACCTTAATCAATAAATGTTATCAACTTTAGCTATGCTATTATTACCACACAAGGTTATTAATGCTAAAATTGCTATTATTTATTTATTTTTATTACTAATAATATTCATTAATGCTATTTGCTAACATTTGAATATCCACAACTTAAAGTATAATTGAAATCTTTTTCAAAATTTTTTTTGACCCATACAACTTGTTTGCTTTATACAATATTAATATTGGTTGGCTAAATTGTATATTAGAATCAAAGAATGCAAACATTTATTTAAATAGCTATTTCCTCATGAACAGAAATTTTCATTATATTTATCTTACCAAAATTGTAGACAACTATTTTTTAGCCCTAATTAATTTTATACACAGCTCCTTTTAAAAAACCATCTTCTACATAACACACAGATATGACACTAAATATATGTTAAGATCTAAAGAGTAATACATTTCAGAAAGCTCTTAAAATTGAAATTAGGGGTTAAAGTTAATACTGAAAATATTTCAAAGGAGATGAAATTTTCATTACATTCTATCAATCTTTGGCAACATTAATTTAGGTTGAGATGCTGGATCTTCAATTTTAAACATATATGCATGTGTGTGCACACACACAGTCACACACACGCAGAGGCACATCTCTAGCTGCTTTGGTTTCCTGACCATGAAACTGCATCATTCTTTTGGGCAAAGCTATCAAACATGGGAGAGATATCAACTCTTAGACAAATGAAGCAGCTAAAGTTGTATACATAACCTTAAAACAGGCCGTATTGCAAAATAGACTTGTTTGGCTCATTTGTTACCAACTTAGGCACATTACTTAACTGTGCTAAGACTGAGTGCCATTACCTCTAAAATAGGTAAAATAATCTTTATCAGAAAGTTGTTATGAAAATTATTAAATCAATCAGTCCTGTCATATAGAAAGTTCTTAGCACAAACGAAGACATACCCATGTTTTAGCTTAAGGTTTGAATAGTCAGATGGCTAATAGAAGCAGACTAAAAATAATAAGAGAGTTCACTAAGAAGCACTCAGAACCCAGGTAAGGAAGCTAAAGGACAGTGTTCCATCAAGACGGTTTTAAGGAATATCAAAAGTCCTGAGTACTTCAGGGTGGTTGAATTACTGCCCCTCAGTGGGCAATGGTGGTATGTCTGGCCATGTTGGGAAGCACACAAATCCAGGAAACTGGCCATAGTCCTCAATGACTTAGCCCAGGTCCACAAATCTTTCTGTGTTTTCTGACCTGTCTCATCAGCCCAAGTGATTTCGGTGTCCATACTGAAGACACTAGGATGAAGATTTCTACATGTCCATTCTCATCTCTTTTTTCTCAACCCTGTGCTCAACTATTCCTTACATCTCATTATTATCCTAATTTGCTCCACCTCGATATGGATTCCGAAATAGTCTTCTCTCACTGAAGAAAAACGATGACAATGACAACAACAACAACAATACCCACTTTTACAAAAACATGATATTTGATTTAATTTCTGAAGAACAAGCAGGAAATAAATGGACAGAAATTTCCAGGCAAAAGGAGAGGAGTCTTGTCCTTTTCTGAGTCCTAGAATGCTTTGCTGAAAATTTTCAGCAAATATATACACATGGTTGCTGTCCCTCAGGAGAGGAAACAATGAGGATAGGCTACAGCCCTAATTCTAAATGTCTAGGAGGCTACTTACACTAATGATAACTGTCTGACCCAGAGCTTTAGTTCTGGCCACCAGTGAGAAGTAGTGGATAGCAGTTTTGATCTTTGTCCTTGAATACGGTTTATGATTCCAGGAGGAGTGCTTCCCTGGATGTCACATTAACAAAAACAACATTGAGCAGAGTCATTAACATGTAATTTCACTTTGGGAAGGAACATACTGGACATTTTAATTAGTGTAAAATACAGCATTATGATTAACCCTCTATCCCTCAATATTTAAAAGAATCATTTGGCATATTTTCTACTTTCCACGCCAATTACCAATTGATCCTTTGTTTTTGGTCTCTAGTAAATACATCATAATGCATTCACACTGTTAGGCCAATGAACACTTTTTTGTCATCATGGATCCAAAGTTGTGTCCTTTGGAATTGTTTTTATAAACTGAAACTTTGCTCTACTGATTAGGAAAAGATGTCAGTGATTAAGGGAGGTGTGTGTAATTTTAAAATTTATAGATGACTCTTTCTTTCTGAACAGAACTCAATGGTAAACAAAATTTTTCTTTAATAAGAGTCTCATTACAGAAGACTGATAACAGTTCCCATCTGACATGAATGGGTAGATGCTAAAAGTAACAATGACCAACTTGGTGCTTTAAAGTCATGTAACATGAAGTTAACTGTAGACTATTTTTGCCAAAGTGAACATCTGCTTAAGTGTGAGTCAGAATAGCAAACAACTCAATGCAACTTTCAAAATTACAATGCCACAACTCTAGAACTATTGTTTATACCAATGTAAACTGAATTAATAATATGTAGAAAATGCTTAAGAACTATTAGTGAATTAGGAGTCTACAGAAGTACATTGAATGCTATTATAGTTTGGAAGGCTTAAAGGTGGTTTAATTTTTTCATAGATTATGCAATACTCTCAATCTTTTGACATAAATATAAATTAGTTTTATTTTCTTTCTTATACACAAAAATCATCTTACTACTATGTAAGAACTTTTAGTGATTTTTGTACTCTGAGAGAGCTAGTTATTCAATTTACTTTTAAAATAGTAGTATTTTCTTTGTATTACTCTATACTATTTTTTTAATTCCCAAAATTAAACATGTTTTAGACATCAGTTTAAATATGAATTGTGGGAATCCTGATTAAAGTACCTTCTGGCTAACAAACTCTTACCAAAAATGACACAAGCCCCAATTGAGATAACTAAAAACAGACAAAACAAATGAGAATATACACTAATATTGATTTCTACGAATCAGAGATAACATACTGCTAGGCTCTGGGAGGAATACTCAGTAATATGAGGACATGAAATAATATTTAGAAAAGTAAAAACAAAATTAAACATATCAAAAATTTTTTTCTCATAGAGCAGAAAAGCATGACTCATTTGACAATAGGTTTTTAGGTGATTCATTGGTTTAGATAAGAAAATAGTTCATCTCAGATTGGCAGTGTCTTGATACATGAAATCTAATTAATAGACTAGAAATTAGGTTAAAATGTAGGTACATCAATGTACTGGCTATAGATTTAAGACAGGGTTTCAACAAACTCCCAAATAGATAATTAAGTGGAGTCAAGGGCCAGCCTTCGCTACTGTGTTTCGTCAAACATCATATTTCGTTAGATATCTCCTGAGGCTTATGAGAAAATTACATAGGTGAAAAGAAAGAGAAAATTATTCTGAAGATTCAGAGGAACTATAAATCTCTAAAATGATTTATTATAAACACTGGAAAAATATTTTAGGAAAAGGATATGTCCATTATGAGAGAGCAGTTAAAGCTGAACAGACCAGGCCAATATGATAACATAGCCAGGTGAGTTTTAAGAACTTCTAGTTGAGATTAAAAGTGATGTACTTAAAGTGTGTCCTGGTTTAAACAAGTAGCAAAACAATCAAAATCTAATCAGTGACGGTGAAGATGAACTTTCCTAGAAAGTAAAATATACGAATCAAGTGACAAAATGAGGACAAATACAGAGGAAAGAGAATGAAGGGATAGCTTAAGATGGATGAGTGATACTACGAAAAGAAACACTTTGAAGCTATTATTAATATCTATTTTTTTCTAATGTTTTCCAGTCATTCTGATCAATCTACCACTGTCTGCTAAACTCACTATTCATAGCCTCCTTCGCTTATTATTCCACTGGACCGACTAGAAGTAAGACCATATCTATCTCTTTAGGCTAAACTCAGTGGTCACTTTCTAGTCTTCATTTAAGTCTACTTATCAGCATTATTTGACACACCTGACTACTCCTTCCTTCTTGATATACTCCCCTCGCTTGACTTCCATGTCACAACACTTCTGAATACTCCCACACTTTTCTGGCTGCTTTTTCTGAATTTTCTTTGATGTCTCTTTTGTTCAACCATCAGTTACTGGAATGCACAGTACAGTCCTGGGCCTTCCTCATTTTAATAATTGTTACCAAAGATCTTCCAATTCCTCAATTTAAGAAACCTACACTCTTCTCTTCTAGAATCTTTTTGTTCTTTTTACTGGCCTCCTCCCACTGCCCAATAAAAACATCACTTCCATCCTAGTCCAAATCACTATGTTCTTCTTCTTTTTTTTTTTTTTGCCTTCCCAAACATTTTCCCTCTGTTCTTCATTGGTAATCCATTTGCTAACGAAGTGATCTTATAAAAACACAAAACAGATCATGTCAGTCCCTTACTTAAAAACTTTCCTTTTTCTCCCCATTGCACTAACAATAACATCCAATCAGAATGACAAAGAAACATGAACAATGAAATAAAGGATAAATACAACAAAAGGAACTAGAGCAGAAATATTAATTTCAAGCAAAGTAAAAATCAAGACAATTAAATAAGTAACCATAGGTTAATTTTAAGTTGATAAAATGAAATATACAATGAAAGCTACAAAACAGACCTCATTTTGGTCTTTTTTAGGGAGTAAATGAATTTAACAGGTTGAAAGTGTTACTTTTACACAACATACATCAAGGTTGTTATATCCATTCCAAGAAATAAGTTGCATATTTTAGTGAAAAGAGCCTCCTTGAGAGAAAGGTGACTTATGCAGTTTCTGAAAGTCTTTTCTTGAGTATTTGTGCTTGTTTGATGATTATGTTTCTAAAAGTTCTCTGTTAAGTGTCCTTCTTCACTGAGGAACTATGCCATTTCATTGCATATGTAGATATATGTGTAAGATTATATACACATACATAAATATATATAAAATTGTATCTCTACACATAATGTGTATATCTCTACTTAAATCTATAAACACAGACTATGTATAATATTAGGATGTTTTAGTTTGTTTTTCTTATTAGTGCAAATTACCAATATAAAGTGTGATACATATAGATATTATTTCAGAAATAAACCAATTCTTCTCTTTTCTACATTTTCTTTCATATAATTGTATGATTTATAACAAATGTAGATTCTATATATTTTTTCTGCTCTTTAAAATAATAATGTAAAACTTCAATCTCAATCTTGTTTTCTAAATTAGAAGTTCTTGACAATTTTTTAATGTGTGATACTTTCCTTTTCTACCTTATCTTTATACCATATTCTTGTCAATATTAATGTACACATTTATATATCCATTCATCAATTAATCTGTAGTAGAAGACTTTTTAATCAACCTCTTCTTAATTTAACCATTGAATTAAGTTTCCATATGAGGTCTGACAATTAAGTTTGAGAACTTGCCACCATGTACTTACATTGGCAGCACTGTACAAACAACTTGGTAAAGTTTCATAACCTTGGTATATCTGTGTCTCACAGCTGTGTTTGTGTTGACATGTGGCGGTGTCTTGCTGAGTGGCGTTCATTATTGTTGTTGGGTGTTTATGTGTGCTGTTGCAAGAATGTTGGAGCTTCACTTAGAGTAATGAACAAATGTTAAATTCTTGTTAAACTTGGCAAGAGTGGAAGTGAAATTTGGAACATGTTAGTCCAATTTTATGGGGATACTGCCATGAAGAAAATGGCAGTGTACAAATGGATTAAATGTTTTTCTGAGGGGAGAGAAAGCATCACTGATGAAGAGAGATCAGGGCAGGCAGTAACAAGCAGAACTGACAAAAATATTACAAAAATTCATCAAATTGTGCGTCAAATTTGTCAGCTAACTGTGAGGAGCATAGCAGACTAAGTAAACAACAATAGAGAAACAGTTAAGAAAATCTTAACTGAAAATCTTGGCATGAGAGACTTGTGTGCAAAAATGGTCCTGAAGGAGCTCACCAATGAATAAAAGCAAAGGAGAGTTGAAGTTCACCAAGACCTTTTGGAGAGGCAAGGCAATGTTTTGGGCAATGTTATCACTGTTGATGAAACATGGGTGTACCAATACGACCCTGAAACAAAGTGTCAAAGTACACAATGGAAGTCAGCTAATTCTCCACAACCAAAAATTTTTCATTAGTCCTAATCAAGAGTCACAATGATGTTGTTAATGTTTTTTGATATCAGAGTGATTGTTCATAATGAATTTGTACCAGTTGGACAAACAATCAACCAAGTTTACTAGGTGGAAGTGCTGAAAAGACTGCATGAAAAAGTTAAACAAACAAAAAAAAACCTGAACTTTTCACCAACAACTCATGGCTCTTGTATCACAACAATGCACCAATTCACAGGGCACTATCTGTGAGGGAGTTTTTAGCCAGTATACAATTAACTGTATTGGAACACCCTCCCCACTCACACCATCTAACCCCCAGTGACCTTCTTCTTTACCTGAAGATAAAGGAAATATTGAAAGGAAGACATTTTTATCAAGACATCAAGAGTCGTGACGACAGCTCTGATGGCCATTCCAGAAACAGAGTTCCAAAACTGCTTTGAAGGGTGGACTAGGCACTGGCATTGGTGCATAGTTTCCCAAGGGGAGTACTTCGAAGGTTAACATGGTGATATTCAGCGATGAGGTATGTAGCACTTTTTCTAGAATGAGTTCATGAACTTGTTTGTCAGACTTCATGTAACATATGCTGTCTAATGCCCTTGGCATGCTGAGAGTTTACTGCTTATAGGATATGTTCTATTTGTCAAGGAGTATTTACTCTTACCAACTCTCACCAGTTGAACTGAAGACTTGCTCTAACAGGTTTCTGCTAAGAATACTTCTTACTGGGAATCACAAAAGTTTAAATAAATATAATATAAACCGATGAAGCATGTATAGGAAAAGACAGTTACTGCAGTGAAATCCAAATTGAATGCTTTGGAAAGGATTGATATACGTAAATGACTAAAAATTGTCTCCAAATTCTGTTTTTGCTTTAAGGATACTGAAACTGGAAGTTGGAGATGATATATTAGAGATGGTTTGTGTAAAAAAGACGGTCAATATTCCAGTTCATGTTTGGTCAGTATTACATTGGTGAATTGATGTTCATGTTTTAAGTCAAATTATAATATACAGTCTTTTCCATCTATTTATTACCTTTATGTGTCCACATCTTATATTTTTAATATTTACCACTAAAATGAATTCTTTTGATACCTTTATGTGTCCACATCTTATATTTTTAATATTTACCACTAAAATGAACACTATGACTCCAACTCTTGTGCAATAGGAGGGAGTATAATGTATCTGTTTATCTATTTGTAGGTTTTTTTATGTAGAATTAAAGATCCATAATCAAAGTCATTATTAGGGTATTCTCTATATATTATAATAATATATTCATATATAATATATTTCATATATAATATAATATATAATTATTATATAATTTGTTTAAGTATAATTATACAAATAACCAACTCCAAATAATATTTACTGAATTTTATTTTTAGAATTTTTATTCTTTATCATTAGAGAAGTGGAAATAGTCTTACCCAGGTGTGGACAATTAAAGAGTTTGTCTTTCATCTTTGTAGTCATATTCTAGGGATTCATTTCGTGTGTCTCTTGATACATTAGACTACTGGGCTGATTAGACACAAATTTTTTATCAACAATATTATAACAGTAAAAAGCTACCTTCCTTAACTCTATTACTTACAATTTAAACATTAAGTTTGAATCTAAATTGACAGCATTTTTATAGCATTTTGCTTCTTCCAAAATTGCCAAAAATATGTTTATTACTACATGGCTTTTCTACTTTTGCCTTGGGGATACCACTTTTCCCTGCCTCTGGACTGTAATATGATCTGCATTACTGAATCAGGGCAAAAGCCTGTTGTAGCTCTGTATTGATTTAACTCCTAATCTGTCTGTGCATTGTTTGGTCAATTGCTTTTGTTGTCCTAAATTAGTCAGTAGTTTTTAATTTCGTTCATTTTATGATAGACAGAATGATTTCTTTTGGACAGAATTATAAAATGATTCTATTAGACAGAGTTATAGAAAGGTATGTCCTGCATTATAGAATTAAACATGTCCTCTGGCTGTAGGGTTTAGCTTTACTATTTAATTTTTTTATGCTCATTGTTGTGTAGACCATAAGAACACTCCTACATTTTCATTTTCACTCGCATATTTTCATGTTTTCACGTTTCATGTTTCATCTTTAGTATTTTTTAACTGTTAGTAAATCATTGTTACATTAGCCACAAACTCTAAAAGTTAAATATACTGAAAACTGTGTTAGTGCTTTGATCAAATAAAATGCACAGAAGTTAATCTAACATCTATTTAATGATGAAGTGGCTGTGGCTGGTAAGCTTAGATAGTTAGAAATTTAAGTTATTTATCTACCAGCCTATTTTTTATATTTATAGTTATTATTACTTTTATAAATATATGTATGTTTATATATGCATATATGTGTATGTATACATAGATACATATGTGTGTATCATGGAAGGGATATGACTAATTACCCACTTTTCACAGAAAGCCAAATCAGTGGTTTGATAAATAAAGGATAATAATACGTATTTTCCCTCTAAACATTATCTGGATTTGTTATTAATTTTATAGAGACATCAAAATGAGAAACAACTCCTGAATGTACTATGAAATTCTCATTATTATCCTCAAAAAAAATTCTGTGTATGTGCATATGATAGTTTGTCATAATAGAGCATGATTTATGTGGTTTACAATCTGTGATGGTAGTTTTCACCCTGTCTTCCTTTGTTACTGGTTTTATATTATTTTTCTGCAGACAGAAGCAGATACATAAGTTTCCAGAATGAAAAATATCTTTTTCATCAAGTTCAAATAAAATCACACAATTGTGATTCTCAAAACAATCCCAGATTAAACCTAGGGATTTATAATATTTTAAAGAGAATTACTTTAAAAAGAATTCTAATAAAATTCTAAGAAAAACCTACTTGAGAAAGATAAAGCTCTTTTCTATTGCTTAAAATGTTTCTCTACCTCTTAGTTTCTAAAAATAATCTCATAACTTCTGTATTTCATAATATTTTGCGTTATCTTTATATCAGACAATATTCCTGTACAGTTGACCTCCTGAAACCTTAAAGTGTGACACAGAGAGGTTCTTGATGTTTACCTTTAGAAGATATGTTCTAGAAAGAACATATCTTGTTAAGAAAGATGAGCTTTATTTATTGCCAATAATATTATTATTAGGAGAAATTTATAGTTAGCTATTTCTGAAAGGCAAATAGTAGAGGCTTTAAATTGTCTTCTATGTGCTTCCTTCTTAATGCTTCTGCATCAAGGTTTCAGAATCTGAGCAAAATAAATATTACACTTTATTTTAGCCTCAGTGTCAGGCCCAAATCCCTACAAAAATTCATGCCCTCCCCTATATATCTTAAAGGCTGTCAGGCTAAGAAATTCCCGCATCCAGCCCCACTGGGGTCCTGCTCGGCATTGGAAAGATGAGGGTGCTTTCAAACATGGATAGGGAAGAAATGGCTCTTCTTGAAGAGCCAAGTGTCTGGCCTTGTGTGGGTCTACTATTTTAATGTTTATTGCGTGAATTGATTTTTGTTTCCCAGTCTTTTATGCTGGATTCTATTTTGCGTATCATACTTGTACGTTAGAATGCTACCCTCGGTCGTTAAGCCCTCTTCTCTTTATATCCTCTCTCTAAGTGACTTCACTGAGTTTCACTGATAGAGATAAAATCTGTGTGTTGATAATTCTCAAATCTATAGCTATATGTCTTTCCCTCCCAGGAACCACAGATTCACATTTTCTGCATACTTACCACTTGATGTAGCCACATAGATAACCACAAGGCAGCTCAAACTAAACATGATGCAAATAGAACTTCTGTTTCCACTCTAAGTCTGCATTTTCCTTACTTTTCCTCATTTCAGCAAATGTCACTAACGTCCACCTATTTGCTCAAATCAAGCTTTTAAAGCTGTGCCATCTAATATGGTAATCATTTCGTGCATGTGTTTATATTAAAATTAATTAAAATGAAACATTCAATTTCTCAGTTGCACTTGTCACATTTCAAGTGTTCAGTAGAAACAGATGGCTAGTGGCTACCACGTTAATGCAAATACAGAATATGTTCATTGTTGCAGAAAATTTTATTGAACAGTGCTGGTCTAAAGTCATGATTTATGTCTATCTCTCCCTCACCATACATCTCAGGTCCTATTTCCTCTATGAAGGTGTATACTAAATTAGTATGCATGTATGTATGTATGTATGTATGTATGTGTATAATTTGTATATATGCATAAATTAGTATAAATTAGTACACATACAAATTAGTATATATAGGAATGCATATATATGAGGGCTGTCCAGAAAAACATCCAGCCATAAATGCCTCTATTTTTCATATGACATGGCAGAATGCTTTCTGGACAGTCCTTGTAATATATATATATATATATATATATATATATATATATATATATACACACACACACACACACACACACACACATATACATACATACATATACATACACACACACATACTGGGGGTGCCAATAAAATGATATATACACATTTTGAGAGATGTTCTCTATGTATTAGATAGATGCTGATGGTAATCACTTTGAGCAGAAGTCAAACATGATTTGTACTCATCTTTTGTTATTGGTATATATTGAGTATTACAACTTTAATACAGTTTTTTCCTTTCTTAAAATGTATATACACATTTTGGTACCCTCTATGTGTGTGTGTGTGTGTGTGTGTGTGTGTGTGTGTGTGTCTATCTCCCAAATTTGTCTATTCATTTTATCTCTGGAATTACCATCTTGGTCCAAGCCATCATTGCCTTTCTGCAATAGTCTCCTAACTTATCTTCCAGGTTATCTTCCTACCAACAGCTTTTTTGTAGAGCAGCCAGCATGATCTATTTAAAATGTAAATTAGGTGGGGATATAGATTATAGCTTAGAGAATATAGTCAGTATTATATAATAACTATGTATTGTGTCAGATAGGTACTGGATTTTTTTGATGTGATCACTTCATAATTTATATACGGGTAACATTGTTGAAAACTATCTTCGCTGTGTTTTTAATTTTCAAAATTAAAATTATTGACCCTATTGATCAACTTAGAAGTCCTTTATTATCAATCTTTTAGACTTAATAAAATCAAGATTTGGTTGAAATTAAAGTATCTATTCAAGAAAAGAATAATTAATGATTTACCCTGAATTTTTTTATTACATTAATTTTAGCAAGATCTAAATGATTGAAACAGAAATAGCTGAGTTTTTATTTGTGGAAAGAGTTCAGAGCGCAAGGAAACTAAGCACAATTTGAGTAATTAATCAATTCAATTCAGAAATGATTCTTGGTAATTGTGTTAGATGTTATGAGACTTAAAATACATAATAAACATAGAATATATGTAAAAATATTCCATCATATTGAGTAAAAACTGCTACAAGAAATGTGATGTAGGGTACAAAGGAAGCAGTGATAACTAAGGTGAGGAAACACAGTTCACAAGGTTCCAGACATTTAATCTTTGGGCGGGGGGTAGTTCCCTGGCTGGGAATCAAACCCAGGCCGTAGTGTTGAGAGTGCCAAAGCCTAGCCACTATACCACCAGGGAAGCCCCCTAACATTTAATTTTGACCTTCAAAGAAGAAAGAATAGATAGAATCTTCAGAGGAGAACCTGATACCACTGGGCACGGGTATTGGAGGAGCTGAGTATCCACCCTCTAAGGGAGAGCAATTGCCTAGAATAAGGAATAAAATAAATATTGGTAACAGAGTACACAATTTTTCTCCATTTCAAGGTTTAAAGAAAATCGAAATATGACATGGGTATGATATGAGAACCCCTTTTGTTTCCAAGAAAAATAATAGAAACCCATGGTTCTAATTTAGTCAAGCTCCACCATAGAGTAACTGAACTCAGGACGCCATTACCAGAGTAGGCAGGCATATGTTCTGGGGGCATTTAAAGGTTGTATTATCTCTTGTCGCACACCTTAAAATGTCATTATTTTTGCTTCTTTTACTAGAACCTGACCACTATAGATATGAAAGAAAATTAGAACCTACCTGGCATTTGGACCAGAAAAAAATATTGAAATTACCCATGACAATATTAACAAGCACAGGGACATTTTTAAGAAAAGTTTTCACCTTGCTCACCAATGCCAATGACAAAACAGCAGATTATGAGCTACAGCTGCTGTACATCTACCTTTATGAAATGGCAGCAGGCTGAGGTAATAAGAGTAATAACATCCCAAACCATCATCAAGTGTAATTTTAAAAAATTTTCTCCAGATTGGAATAATCAATACAGTCTGAGTAAAAGATAAGATTGGAATCTAATCTAATCTTTTAAAAATTTTAGTATTTATTCTCTTATCTAAAAACAAAGTTTATTTTCCATGGCATTGGAATTGGAAATCTACATGTTGATGAACAGAATTCAGAAAAGTAACAAAGCACAGAAAAAAGTGATTGATAGTAATTTGCCCTTTCCTGAGGAAGCATGTATTTAGTAATTTTAATTTAAAATGTATCACTCATGTAAGTTGTTTATACTTGAAAATTTTATTCATATAGTTATATGAAAAATCAAATAAATAGGCATTGTGCATGAGCAATCATTATTTGACATTAGAAATATAAACACATTCTGAAGACTGACTTTGTAGGCAATAAAATCTAAACAAGAAAATAGAAAATCTATTTCATGACTTAGAAAAAATGCAAGAGATAGTAGCTTGTAGTATCAGAAATGCAATAACAACAACAACAAAAAAGTAAACAGCATCAACACTGACTAGAGTAAGCACACCAATTTTGAGACAGAGAAAAAGGGTAACAAAATGGTCCCACAATGTGGCACATCTGGTCATTGAATCAAAAACGGACTTTAATTGGAAACAGACAGATGGCATAAACACTATTAGCACAGGGAAAGCTGTTGTGTAGACACAGAGATCTAGGATATTGACTTTGGCAGTATCGTCTTTACTTTGCATTGCCAGCGTTGCTCAAATAGAATGGAACATCAGGGAAGATTGACCTCCTTGCTTAACATTCCTTCAGTCCCATTCCTCCTCTTTTAAATAGAAAATTACATGCTCTCAGGTAATTTAACAAATAGGTGGGTCATCCCTTTTTCAGATATGCACATGTACATATGTGTATTGGAAGAATAAAATATTGCCATATGGGTGTTTTGCTATTGGCAATATTAGTTCAAAATGATAATTTTTCTAAGTATTTTTAGTACAAGGAGGTTAAAATTTTTTTATCATTCTTAGAGTTAAAAATAAGAATTCAGGAATAATTACCTAAATCTTACAGTGCATATCAAAACAAGATGAGAAAATCGAACAGTGAGATAAGCAGGCAATATAAATTTATTCTTTATTTATCTTTGGTTTATCAGATATGATTTAAAGAGTTTGTTACATATTTAATCACTACTTTCACCTGGCCATTTTTCAAGCATAATCTATGAATCCATTTTAAATACTATCTGTCACAAAGCATTTAGTTAAAAACACTTGCAGATAAATGTTTTTAATAGAATCCTTTTAAGAAGTATCTTATTTTATGCACTAGCTTTATCTTCTAGCTTTTTTTTTGTAAATTGAAGAGAGTATTATTTAAATCAGTGACTCAGACTTCAACATTAATGTGTTTGAGAATCTGATGCTTTTTAAAGAATTCTCCTTAAAAAAATGCACACGCACAAAGAATTTTTTTTGTTTTGTTTTTTTAAAGTGATTTTTTAAAAATTCATTTTCATTGTTAGACTCACTGGGGTGACATCTGTTAGCAAGGATTACATAGGTCTCAGGCATACAATTCTACAGTGCATTGTCAACTTGTTGTATAATAAGTTCACTACCCAGTGTGACTTCTCTTTCCATCACCTTATATTTAGCTTCTCCCGCCTCTCCCACCCCCTCCCCTTTCTCCCCTCCCTATCCTACTTGTCCCCAAATAAACATTAAACTATTGATTGTGTCCATGGGTTATTTGTTTCTTCATTTCTTTTTTCTTTGCTTTGTTGATATAATTCTAAGAAGCTTATCCTTTGAACCCTCATACTTGGGATCCATGGATCTCAGGTAGTGAACCTCTAATTTCAAGTAGATTTATAGGTAACATTAGCAATCCTTTATTTAACATGAATAAATATGGTAGAAGCTGGATGCAATGTAGAGTTTACTTTTCCAATCGTCTACTTGAATCACTGCTCATAGGTTTAAAAATCCCTAATAGTTGATTATCTCTCTTTTCTGTTTTAGTTGTCTGAATGTTTTACTTTATAATGTAATAACATTTGCCTCCTTGTAACTTCCATTAATTACTTTTGATTCTGTTCTCTGGAATGATTCAGAATAACTATCTTCTTTATTTTAGATCACAGACATTTAGGTTTCTTAGGTGCTTAGAACATTCGAGAGGAAGAAGGGGCCTTATAAATCATTTTAGATTAAACCTTTAAGTTTACAAATGATAAAGTTAAAGATAAAAATAAATGCATGTATTAATTATCTCAAAATTATTTCACCAGGATGTCCTATGTACCATTAACCTTACTTTAAAGCATGTTTTCCAGATGATTCTTTATCCATCACTCTCCTACTTGCTTTTCGCAGAGCTCTTCATTAGTGTGACACCAGGAATGTGTCACAAGGCTCAATTTGGGGCTTGTGCAGTAGGTAGTACTTGCTTTAAAATGGACAGTTTTAAAGTTTGTAGTTGCTTTAAAAATGGACAGTTTTATCCAACAAAATGCTTATTTAATCTTTTAAGCAGTTGTAATTTGAGGATTTTAATATGAACACCTGTCACCTGATCAGTTTTGTAAATTTATTTTTCTTTTTAATGGAATTTGAAAAATGTCAAACAGACCTAAAAAAAATTGAGTAAGAAAAATTAGAAAAATACAACCAGTCAGTAATAGTTGGTTACATTTATTGAACTTTCTGTGTGGTAGGAACAAGATTGAGTACATTAAGTGAAGTACTACCTTATGCAATGTTCCCAAAGAATTAATGACCAGGTATTATTTGGTACTACTATTAATGTTGATTTTTAATGACAAGGAAACTGAAGTCCAGTCATATAAAGGCCACATAGTTTGAAGTGTGAGAACTATGATTTAATTTCAGACCAGGGCTCAGAAGTTTAGCCACTACCTTGTAATGCCTCATTCAACTTATGGTAATGGTACAGATAAGTCAGTTCTTCAATATTATATTATAAAATTAAAACAAATTTATAATAAAATGATAATAGTGTTAAAAGCTGAAGTTCAAATATCATTGTCAGGTATAACTTCTGCTATTAAGAAAGATATTTTCCTTCTGTGAAATATTTCAGCTGTATTTCCACTGTTTATATGAAGTTATAAAATTAATTAGCTAACACGATTTTCTAAAGCTTCATAATCAACATATCTCCTGATATTTTCTAACTATGAGTAGAGCCTTATGTTACATGAGCCACAAGCTATGAAGGCTGAACATACTATAAACCATGTTTTACTGCTTTGATCAAATGTACATAAGTTAATCTAGCATCTATTTAATGATATTCATAATTGCTATTGTGCTACATAGTAATCGAACCTGAATGGACAACAGGTGATTATAATTTTACATAGTCAAGCTAAAGTTCTATAGTTCTTCTCTTTGTTATTTCTTCAGTGTTTTTATGACTGGTAGTGCTGACAATTTTATCTGATACCATGTAAAACTTAATCTTCATTAGTCACATGTATATATTCTAATGCAATGCTAAGGTCTGGATCTGACTTCTCCACTGTTAGAATTCTATTAATACAAGTCTCTCCTTTCTTCTTGCCTCTGCAGCCATACACAAGGATTAAGACCTGTTTTCCCTTCTGTGAAATCTTCCCTCACCTAAAATATAAATAAAATGTAATTTTGAAAAGAATGGCTATGGATAAGGCAGATCGGGCTTTGAGTTTAATCTCTGTTTACTTCCTAGTTGGGTAAAATTGAACAATATATCTAAGCTTCAGAACATCACATTTTATCTTTAAAACATGGAATAAAGCTGATGATACCTATTTGAGTGGTGTTGTGTGACTTACCTAACCAACAGATGTAAAGAATTTGGCTCTGGCTCTGACACATAGTTAATTGGCTCAATAATTTGTAACTGATGGTATTATCCTTGCTCAGCCTAATATCCTCATCTTAGCTATTCCTGCTCTGTGGAGAGCTAGAAACTCTGTGAATCTGATGTTTGGGTAGCTGAGTGGCCTGCCTGTACAGACTCGGGACTCCGGTGATCCAGAATGACATCAAGGTGCTTGGACCCAAGGCCAAGAGAAGTTATGAGAGAGCAAAGATAACCATGTATATAAGGGGAAGGAAGGCTGTTGAAGGAAGGTTGGTAGGTCTAAAGAGTGATACCACAATTAAATGGAAAGGTTGGCTAGAGTAGATTTAAGTTATGGGGGTACAGAAACTGTAGGCATCCATGAGGGTGACTGCAAATACATTTTTCAGCTTCCCCCAATTCCTGGAAATAATATCATTAAAACTATAGCCAGGTCATTTCCAGAATTATTATTTTTACTATCAAAATGCTCCTCAAATATAAGTTAGCTTTAGATTTCAAACAAGCCATAGAAGTGGTCATAATATTTGAAGGACAAGTAAAAAAGTACTACCACGTGGTTCTTTGAAGAAGAAAAAATGTTCACCCTGTAATACTTTTATGTCTAGGTACACCATACAAATAATCATGGGTAGATGATACAGTGAAACTCTTTCACACATAAGTATATTTAATAAATCAGCAGTCATGAGTGAACTCAAATCATTTCTCACTTTACCTAGTAGGAAAGGGTTAGAAAGCAGAGCAGCCCTGTAGATGTCCTGACTTGGGTGTGAAGAAAGGGGATAGATATTATTAAAAAGAGGGGAGTGGGTCGAAAACAGAATACTAGCATATTTAGGTATTTTGAATGTTTAAATTTTTCCTAGGCTGTGCTTCTTATCTTAAAGACAAACAAAATTAAGAGCTATGTTTTACTGCCCATGACATAGTTTGAGAAAACATCATTCATAATTATGCTATAGTGGAGAAATGATATGTAGAGTTGGAGATGGTAATGACAGTGATAATATTTACCTGGATTTTACAATGCTCTGGGTACAGAGAAACTCTGACTCATTATTAGCAGAAATAAATAAGCAGACAATGCAAGAAGCTTTTGTAATTTTATTTGCTTTCCCACAAGTCAGTAAGAAACAATAAACCAAAGTGCATTTTAATTATCAAGGCATGATAGACTGTAACTAACTTATGTATTAAAAAGTTGCTGGCAATAAATCAATATAATTGAAACCATATGTGTGCTAATTCCTAATTTACGATCAAATAAATTTGGTGTCAGAGTAGCACAAGCAGAGTAATTACATACCATCACTTCAGCTCTTAAGAAATTGAGAGTTCATGTCAAGAGAGAGAGCTATATAGTTCAGGGATTTTGTAAATTCTATGATCAAATTTCTAAGAGCACATTTGGGAACATATTTTAGAAGAATATAAATTTTCTTATTCCTTATAACTAGAAAGTAATCTGTATTTAATCAACTGGAGCCAGATCGTTTCATTGGAAATATAACCTTCATTATAAAAGCAGACTCTTCTGGCTTGGGTGGTCTTGATACATTAGATCTCTTTCATTTGATAGGATAATATTAATTGAATATAAATAAGTTATTTTAGATATAATAGACTTCAAATATATTTACTTATCAAATCTAGTATAATAAAAAGATATGGCTTCTACTGTTAAGTGTACTAAATACCATTTATGATAACATTCTTCAGCTACAATTTTGGTATGAAGAAAGTGCTTTTATAAAAAAAATTGGACCAGGAAATTTATTATTAAAATTATTACTAAAATCATAAATAGTTCTACATATTCATTAATTTATTATTTTATTTCAAAAGCTACTGTTGGCTGTGTTCCAGGCTTATTTTAGTTAGCAGTAATACAGAAAATGTGGAATCCATTTTTAAGGAGCACATAGTGAAGTGGATGTGCAACTACTCACTATGAGTATATCATTATATGTATGTGCAATGTATAATAATGGATGAGAAGAGTTAGTAATGAATTATTCGGGAGTTTGGGTAGGTGAGGGAAGCTTCAGCAGAGTGGCATAGACGTTTCAGGCATAAAAAGCACCTAATGGAGAACCCTGTATGTAGCATTTAGTGCATCCTAGTGAAGCATAACAGTGACAACAAGTAATAACAACAAAAGGAAAGGGCAGAGTGGAAGGGCAATACTGAGGGAGGCTTCATCTGGAGAAGTAAGTAGTGTATATACCAGAGTATTCCTGACAATGCAATGTGTTTGGATGTGGGCAGCCTTTGAAATAATTTAAGATAAAGGTAAATAACATAATTATCTTTAAGTAACTTATTCATTTCAAAATTATTTTTAAACGACTACTATGGAAGTAGATGTTGACAGTCTCCTTTCCTGAGGAAGTACACAGGTCGGCAATGACTCATTAGCGGTGTGTAGCTAGGAGTTGGGGCCCTAATGGTCTGTAGCTGATATTACCCAAGGTGGCACAAAGTAGGTAAAGCTGGTGAGCTTTTGATTATTCATGTTTCACAAAGAAAGTATGTGAGGAAGCACCATTTTGTTATTATACTTATAAACTTTCTAATTCTTTTAGAATATGTGCAAGTCTATTTTTATAACTCTATTCCAATTTTGGCCCCAATAGATATAGGCCTATAGTCTTTTCACATCCAAAATTCTCCAAGTTGCAGCTAAAACCACAGATTCTAAGATTTCATCCTCCATTTACTACTTAATATTTAGCAATCTCACTTATATCTCTACCCATTCATTGAAACCAGTCTTGGTGAGGCCATTTGCTCCATGTATATAACTGATAATTTTTAGTCTTTCTCTCACTGGAGTACTCTACAGCATTTGAAAACCCAAAATTCTACCTTGATGCTGGTGCCTTACTCTCTCTTTGTTGCCCTCCTGTCACTTTCATTTTCATTTTCCTTCCTGAATTTTCTTCCTCCACCTACTTCTTCAATATTGGTTTTCTTTAAGATAGCTTCTTTGATCTGTCTCCTAAAATCCATACTCTTACAGCTAATACTTTACTAAATGTCAAACTTTCTCTAGAATCTTTCTGCTGTAAAGTTAGTATTTTACATTTTACTATCAGCAAGTAATTTGTGGGGACATATTTGTACTTAATTCCTTAGACGTACTGTAGACATCAATGATCATATCAATGTAAAACAAAAAGTAGAAAAAATTTAAACCATTCTGCTCTAATTCTTGTAATTTTAGTGAAACCACTCCCTGCATTCTTTGTATCTTTCTCCATCCCTCATACCCTGAATTTTCTTTACAAAATATGGGTAAGAAATTGCAATTTTCTTACTGATAAATATTTGATGGTCTTCCACCAACATCAGAATATCTGTTATATAAAATATATTAAAGAATTCTTAGAGTATCTCTCAAGATCCAATCACTAACCTCAACCTCTTTTTGGTGTTACCTTCTACCACGGGCTTTTTGGAATATCCATACATCCTTTGCTGCTTACTCAGAGGTCAAGGCTTCTCTTCATTTGCATGTGGAATTCCTTGACTTTGAAATACCCTTTACTATTTCTCTATTGGAAAACTGGCCTTTAAAAAGTATAAATGATGCATTTTCTCTGTAGTCATACACATTCATACTAATCATTCCCCACTGGCAACTTTTACTTAATACTTTTGTAAGTATTTCATTCAGATTCTTAATGGTGGTTATTGTAACATCTTGCATTTATTTGCAAGTGTTTTTGTTTCTTGCTCTTGATTGTGAATTCACTGAGAGAAAGAAGAAATCATGTCATTCTTATTTGTTTTCTATGTGCTATGGGTTGAATTTTGTCCTCCCAAAATTGCAAGAATAAGTTCATGTTAAAGTCCTATAGAATGTAAACATATTTGGAAATAGGGTCATTTCAAATGTATTCAATTAAGATGAGGTCATACTGGAGTGGGAAATGTATTCAATTAAGATGAGGTAGGCCCAGAATCCAATCTGATTGGCATCCTCATAGATAGAAGAAATCTCTGTCTCTCTGTCTCTATCTGTCTTTATCTGTCTCTGTCTCTGTCTGTCTCTCTGTCTCTCTCTCTCTCTCTCTCTCTCTCTCTCTCTCACACACACACACACACACACACAGAACACCATGTAAAGGTAAAGGCAGAAGACAAAGACAGAGATCAGGGGGATGCTGCAGAAGCCAAGCGATGCCAAAGACTGCCTGCAAACCACCAGAGGTAGGAGAGACTTAAAACAGATTCTTCCTCACAGCCTTCAAAAGGTGCCAAGTCTGAAAACACCTTGAGCTTGACCTTCTAAACTCTAGAATTCAAGACAATATGTTTCTGATGTTTAAGATACCTAGTTTGTAGTATTTTGTTATGGAAGTCTAAGCAAAATAATACATTGTGTTTAATTACCTGGTACAACATGTAGCCAAGCCCCCAGTATTTTGGGCAGCTAGAATTAAATAATTTAATTATTTTTTATTGTTAAATTTATTGGGGTAACATTGGTTTGCAAACATTATATAGGTTCCAGGTGTATAATTCTACAGTGCATTATCTATGTGTTGCATTGTGTGTTCCTCACCCAGAGTCAGTTCTCTTTCTATCACCATATATTTGACACCCCCTCCCTTCCCACCCACGCGCTATCCCCTTACCCTCAGGTGACCACTAAACTATTGACTGTGTCCATGAATTTTTGTTTCTTTGTTGCTTTGAGTTTAATATTCCACATATGAGTGAAATCATATGGTTCTTGAATTTTTCTGTCTGGCTTATTTCGCTTAGCATGATGATCTCAAGGTCCATCCATTTTGTTGCAAATGGCAGTATTTCATCTTTTCTTACAGCTGAGTAATATTACATTGTGTATATGTACCACAGCTTCTTTATCCAGTCATCTATCGAAGGGCACTTTGGGTGTTTCCATGACTTGGCCACTGTGAACAAATTGTCACCATATAGTAATATTAATTCAAAATGGTTTAAAGACCTCCACATAAGACTCAAAACAATAAACTGTATAGAATTTAATTCTTAATTAAGTCTTTGTTCACATGTTAACCACACTTCTTGCTGACCTTCTTTTGTTCTCACAGTATCATTTTGTGTCAATGATGTGCTGCTTTTTAAGCAGGAGGAGGTAACTTTAGGGTCTTGAGAGAAATGTATTAAGTCTGTTTTGCAAAAGGAGGGAATGTCTCCAAGGTAGTTGCGACCAGCTATTGATGTCCAGGGGTCTGATGGGAAAAAGTGTTATCTGTGACTAAACGAAACCCAAACCTCTCTCAGTTTTTTTAGAACACCTTTCCCCTTCCTCTCCTTTAAAATTCTTCTGCTTGGTTCAGAACGTGGGTGTTGGTCTTTGGAAATTGGTTCGCCATCTTCCCAGGCTGCTGGTGTCCTGAATAAAGCAAACTTTCCTTTTCACCTCACACTGGTTTCTCAATTATTGGTTTTCAAGCTGTGAGCACCTGAATTTGAGGAGGGTTTCTTGTTTGTTTGTTTGTTTTGTAACAAAGAGATAAAAAATATGAAGGAATAGATATTTTATTACTGACCAACAAGTACCTCATTGTGGTGATGCTAAAGACTGTTGAGAATAGCCTCAGGGAATCTTAGGGAAGTGAATTTAAATAAAAATGAGGGAAGTGCATAAGAGACAATATAATGGACTTCACAATTTTGTTTAGGTTTGACCCTGCAAATCTACATCAAATCCCACGAAGCACATAAGAACAATTACATAAACTTAAAACGTAGAAGAGGATTTCCTTTTTCTTTTTTCATTTAAAGGAGGATAAAGTGTTCTGAAAGCAGGTAGATAAATTTTTATTTCTTAGTGTTTTATAAAGAGGTAAAGATTTCCACATTGTCTAGTTCAAGATTACCTTCACACTGAGATTTATTTTTTTGTAGCTTTCCTCAATATTAAGTTTTTTCTAGTTCACATATGGGATGTTTTAATTATTTCTGAGCATGTATTTACTTTCCAATGCATTAAAGTTTATCATACACTGAGTGGCTTTAATTAACAATTATGTACTGTGTCAGAGGTCCAGGCATGAGGTGGCTAAATTCTTTACTCAGGTTGAAATCAAGGCTTGGGCCTTGCTGTGTTCCTTTTGGGGGGCTCTGAGTAAGAATCAGCTTCCAAGCTCACTCAGGTTATTGGTCAAATTCAGTTCTTTGTGGATTTAGGACTGATTGAGGTACATTTCCTCTGGCTGTAGCTAGGGTCTGCTCTCAGGTCCTAAAGTCATGCACATTCATTGGTACATGTCCCTCTCAGTCTTCATGTCCAGAAATGGAGAATCTCTCTGACATCAAATGCCTCTCACAATTTGAATCTCTTTCTGTAGCAACAGCCCAATCTCTTTTGAGCACTTGACTGATTAGGGTAGGTCTACCAAAGAAAATCTATTCTTAAAATCAACTGTACCATACATTATAACCTAATCAAGGAGGGACTATCTCATCATATTCTCAAGTCCTGGAGAGTATATACAGTTTGGACAACAAAGGGTTGGAATCTTGGGGGTTATCTTTGAGTTCTGCCTACAAAAGAGGGCTAATTAGCAATAATTACTTTTTTCTTATTGATAGTGGAATATGGTGAAAACCATATTCTCTTCAGTTTCACAAGTAATTTTCCTAATTCAAGCCCTCATTTTCCCTCCTTCAATAATAGCCTCACAATAGAAGTCCCTGCTTCTTGTATCTCTACCACCTAACTGTGCCATTATCTTAAAGCACAATTATGATCTTGAAGCACAACTATGACCACTGTCATTATCTTAAAGCACAATTCTGATCCTTTAATCAAAATCTTTTACAGACTCCCTAGTGCTTCTTAAATAAGATGCAGTTTAGATGTATAAAGTGTCCATTATAATCTGCATTAAAACTGCATTTCTAGGATTACCTCATTAACCATATTGGTTCCAGCCATATTAACCCTGCGATCTTTCTAATACTTTCCTATTTATACTCCCTTGTAAATAATTATGTTTCTATCTGGAGGCCCCTTTCTCTCATTTTTCCACAACTAAATTCTATCCATGTTTCTGGGACTTTTCAAGAGCAACCTTTTACATGAAGGATTTTGTAATTTCCCTTAGAACTCCTATAGCTGTACCAATTTTGACACTATTTATTTATGAAGAAAATTTATAAATGATATTCATTTTAAAATTTTATGGCCTCTGCTGCAACTTTAAATCTCTTGAGAGTAAGTACCGTGTTTTATCAATATCTGTGCTCTTCACATGCCTTGCACATAGTTGGTATTGAATAAATACTCCTATTTGCTTGAGTAATTACTCAAAAGTTGTTACTCTTTAGATACCTGACCTCCTAATAAGCCTTGTTTCCCACCCCAATTCATTATGAGAATTTAATTGTTTATTGGGTGGTTTTATTACCAATAATTATTATTAAAGTAAATTAAGAGTACGGCTTTCAGTTAATCACTTTCTTCATTACCTAATTTATCCCTCTGACCCTGATTGAAAACAATATCTTTATCCTGAAGGCTTAATGAAGTATTCACACTGAATACTCAATAGATTGTTCTTTATATAATACATTTTCTGTTCTGTGTTCAGCTTCAAGAGGCAGATTCATGGGATGCTAAAAATTAAACTTTTACTTGAGAATGTTTCTTACTGCTGGACATAGCTTCATATAGATTTTTATTATGTTAATACCCAAACTCTCTATCTTACTGTAGCTTATTTTATATAGATAAATCTTAGAAAGAGCAATACATTAACACTAATAACTTTAAAAGATATAAAGAAATAATACTGATTGAAAAAATTCAATTGTTTTCCATGCTAATGGAAAATACTTTAGAATGTGTAAATAAAGTTAACAGTCTGAAACGTAATTTGGCTTCAAAGTTGCAATTACTCGTAGAATTATAATCCCTTTTTATTAATAATGCTTTCCATACTATTTAGGAAACAAGTATGATTATAAAAATGAAGAAAAAATCTAGATATCATAGAATTTTGAAACAACAATAAACTATGAAATAAAAAAGATTTGATTCCCTGAATTAGGATAGGTGGGTTTAAAAATATCTTTCAATGAGAATGAATAAATATAGTTTAGAGATCAGAATATATAGCATGCTGACATCAAATTCTTGCCCATATACATGGCAGATATTATTAATCAATCATGCTATTTTTTCACTCTAAGTGGGACTATGGTTTGCATTCATCCTTATAACAGTATTGCTGTTACTTATCAATGTGACTTGGAACAAGAGATGAAGCCTAGTTACTCTCTGTAAAATAGATCTGTCTTTTCAAATGATACCAGCAAACCTTAAAAAAATCAAAGAGGCTGGCAAAAAGTCTCTCACACTCAAAGAATCTAGATATAACTCAATCTCAATAAAATCTTTCATACATATATCATGTTCCATCTTTTCCTTTTACTTGACTAATCCTTAGCTGTGCACCTTCCCCGGTGTGGTGATATGAGCTGAGCCGATAAACATAGTTCATACAAAGAATCAATGGTGCTGAGTGAACCGCATAAATCATGCTCTCCTAGATGGCAAGACAGTGAGACTCACAGTTTCGTTGTATTTTGATTTTTGTTTTTATATATCGCTGGAAGAATATTTGAGATGATTTACCTGGAAACTCAAATTTTACCAAATGGTAAATCTGGAGATACAAGTGCCAGTTTTCTGAAATTGCTGGAACGTGGCAGAGATGAAAATAAGGTTCAAATCTAAAGAAATAACACGGCTTAGATCTGCTTAGGATTTTGTCCCAAAGAATTACCACTTGGTTATTAGTCCATCTAATTACAGAATTATTTAGGGGAGAGGAAAAGGTCTTTGTTCTCTTTACAAAGACTTAGTCTACCACCCAGGCTTTAAATTCTATTTCTCTCAACAACTTAATAACATCTTATTTTTTCTAATTTACTTCTTTGCCATTCAAGGCACACTACCACAAATCAGAGCTTGCTTTTGATGCTGCTGGTCTTGCTATCTTTAATTCTACTTTATTTTTTTCTCCGTTGTCCAGGTTTTTATACATTGCCCCTTACTTTGTAATATAAACCTCCTCATTAGTCTCAGCACCTGGTCTTTCCTTATTACTCTTTTCACTCATAAACTTTCATGAGTAATTTTAAACACTGATATCATTAAAGCCATTTCATATTCTTACTAGAAAAAAAAAGTCAAATTTTGTCTATTTAGGATTATAAGACCCCGTAATATTTTCTATTCTAGACTAATGTCCTCACTCTTTCCAGAAAGTGGCATGCTCATTATCAAGTTCTTACTATCTAATCTGTGTAGAATGTTTTTCTGGGTTCCTCCAATCTTACTCTTTGTTCAGGTAGCAATTTAAAACTCCATGGAGCCTCCATTGAAGGACACAGTTTTCTCATTTGCTGAATCTAGGAAAAAGTGTGTGTGTGTGTGTGTGTGTGTGTGTGTGTGTGTGTGTGTGTGTGTTTATTAAGGAGTAAAGCACAACATTAGAATGTAGGCTATGGACACACAGATGTGGATTTAAATTCTGGCTCCAATGTTTAACTGTGAATTTGCACCCTGTAGCAGTCTCTTACTTATGAACTGAGGATGGCAGCATCCATCTTTTACCTTTGTTTTCAGGATTGAATGAGGTTTGTGTCGAGTATCTACCATGGTGTTGGCCAGAGAAAGCTGTATAAATGGTAGTTGGTAATTCTCTGCAACTTATTTTGTTACCCAGTTGAATTACTGCTGTGTGTAGATTTCAGTTTTCTAACTGGCTTGTTATTACAATGAGAATAGGGACCTTATCTTTTGTGTCTCTGCTAAGGTCTATGATTTATTTTTTATAGTGGAACAAATATTAAAACTGTTATTAGATAGTTTAGTATTATCCCTCATGGACCTGTGTAAATATCCTACATTTTTAGCACATTTCTTCATCTGTAAAATGGAAAGAATTAACACTTTCTGGGTTATTCAAAAAGTTAAGATACACAATATTTACAAACAGGCTTCAAAATCCTTTATTTGAATAAAATTTAAAGGATTTAGTAATATTTTATTATTAATATTTTAATAGTTAAGAGTAATAGAAAATAAATATTTTTAAAATGTTAAATAAAAGAGAGACACCCAATGTTCAAGATTACATTGCTACTTTAAAATCAAACAAATGACATGCAAGGAAAATATCAGGGCCTAAATTTTTGACTAGGTGAGACTCATATAACATGGTAGCTGCATGCAAATACTTCATAATTTAGTAAGCCCAAACAATGTTAGCAATGAATTTGAAATCACAAGACAATGTGCACAGATATCATCAAGTCTATATAGAGAATACACAGTGGCACAATTCTCTACAGAACTTCTTTCTTTAACTCCAGTGTAGTGATCCATGCCCTTCTTTAAGGATGATCCTCTACTGCTATAAATCTGTGTTAAGAGATTTTTCAGAAATCATAAATGTCTCACTTGAAGCATTCCATATCGAGCTTTTCTGATTCATCTTGAACCCAGTGGTGACTATTAGGTAGCATGTACAGAGCAACCATAAAGGATATCACATATGGCCAGAGTCAATGGTCTGATTTATGCTGGGACTCCGAAGGCAGAGCAAATACTAAAACGTTAGTATTTTTGAATAGAATAATAAGCCTTAAGACAATCAAAGAGGAGATGGTATAGAAATTCTGCCTTTTTGCAAATATTTCTGAACTCCTACTGATGTTACCAGGTACTAGAAATTTAGTGGTGAGCACAGCAGTTCTGACCTCATGGCACTATTACTTTACTAGGGAAATGTAAAGTAGACAATTGAATAGATAAATGTATCATACTATGTGAGCTGTTTTGAAGAAAATAAGGCAAGGGAAGGAGGATTCCAAGAGTTGGAGGGGTCTCAAGGAAGGCCTCTCAGAGAAGGTTACATTTGAAAACTGTTCACAGTGATGTAAGGGAGCCAGCCACGCGAGACCTGAGAAAAGAGCATTGAAGCGAAAGGGATCAGAAATTCTAAAGTCTCCCAGTGAGGTTTGGGCACTTCTTGAAGAACTGGTAATACTCATTAAAATCCTTCTCCTTGCAAAGCATAGTATATCTATTTCTTACACTGATCCTGACTGCTTCATCAAGAGTGTAGTGATAAAATATCT
This sequence comes from Lyroderma lyra, assembly GCA_004026885.1. Classification (NCBI taxonomy): domain Eukaryota; kingdom Metazoa; phylum Chordata; class Mammalia; order Chiroptera; family Megadermatidae; genus Lyroderma; species Lyroderma lyra. The sequence goes on along the minus strand of PVJL010009109.1, from coordinate 27,329 downwards.
TATTCAGGTTCTATTTTGAGTTAGGCAAAAAGTCAGATGAGCTGTATCTGGGGTGTGAATAAAAGAGAGGAGCTGAGGCTTACTCATAGGCTTTTACTTCTAGCAACTGGGTGAATGACAGCATCATTTATTAGATATTAAAACTAAGTTGAAAGTAAGTAAGGAGTTTCTTATTAAGTTTAAGATGCTTCCTATACCCAAAGTGAAATGTGGACTATGCAGCAAAGTGTATGTTCACTAATGATTGTGGTAGCTTCTTAAATATCTAATTTTTTAAGGATAAATAAACTTAATAGAGGAAGCTTCATTATAGCAATCTAATTTTCTGGATGATGCCTTCTGCCAACTAAGAATAAGAACAACAAAAGTCAGAGAAAAAAATCATTGAAGAGAATAGCTTTAAATAATTGTGCCTGAAGAAGTATGGTTGAAAATATATTCAAAGTTTCTACCAAACATTTTTAGAAATAATTTACTGATATGGAGCCAATCCTGCATTGATGCTGTACTTGGCTTTATAAGCAAATTGCTGAATACTCCTTTAGCTTTTAAACTGCCTCACATTCTCTCATTTCTTGAATTGTTGTCATTCAATAACTAGCTCTCAAGAGAAAATAGAATGGCCAGTGTATCAGTTAAGGTTCAGATGAAAACAATAAAAATCACCTTGTTTAGTTTAATAAAAAAGAAACAGTGCAGGGCATTGGATACTGACACAATTGTTGAAAGGGCTGGAGAAATAGGCTCTGGGATGAGTTTATAGGAATTATTCCCAGAAGAGCATTGCCATAAAAGACAGATGTATAGTACTTTCTATGGTGCACGGATCATTCCACATTTCTTACATATATTAATACTTTAATCCTCACTCGACATTTTCACTTAGTGACTTACTCAACATCACACAATTAGTAAATGGCAGATTTGGCATTTGAATCCAGGCCATGTAGCTCTAAATCTGTACTCTGACCATTGTGCTTTATTGCTTCTCTAGGTGCTGACCTAGCATAAGAAAGTGCTTATCTTTGCCAAGATCAATAATTTAAGGAATTAGGAAACAGCTACTCAAATTGCTGAATCTGGAACCACACTGTTTCAGTCCCATGCATGCCTGCAAAACAAATGTTCAGTGTTCATAAAACTGGGGTTGAGACTTTGGTACTTCCGATACTACAGCCAGCAGAAATACAGAAACAGCAGATGTAGTACCTGATGGTACCTCATCTCAGTTATTGTAGGAGTGAATATGCTGGTGAAGTCTTGAGGCTTGTGGAACCCAAACTAAAGTGTGATGTAGCCTTTCATTTTCAACCACTTGATTTCCATAAGGCTGATGACAATGGGGGGTGCATACCACAGCCAGGCATAATATTGTGTGAATATGGTGAGCTTAAAACTGAGGCCAATAGATAGCAGTGTTCAGAAGCAAATAAAAAACTCTATGTTTACAAATGTGCTACAATCACAAATGGTTCTACATTTTGTTTTATGCCAGAACAATTATGAGACTCGGGCATGTCACATCTTCAAACTGTTCTGACATAATGTACACAAACTTGTCAGCCATGAATATTTCAATAAACGATGCTCTACGAGACTGACCACCTCTTGGCTCCTTCTTCCACCACCAGGGCAAAGAGAATTTTCAGTGTTACATGATGGACACCTGCTGATTAAAGGATAGAATGTAGCAATATATGTAGGTTTTTGATTCTCCTTTTCTTGGTTATTATATGCATAAAATAAGCCACTACCCTCATCTGTTGCCATTTCCTTCTGGGATCATCCTGGTTTCTGGTTCACAATAAAGGAACAAAGATATACATGTATCATAGAAAAGAGTACTTAGAAGTCAGGTTCTATTGTAATTTCTGTAGTAGAAATTACCAAAACATCAAGAAATTATAATTAAAGAAAATCAAGAAAAGTTGATACAAATTTTTTTTGTGTGTGTAACTAGACATTTTAATAGGTTATCATCCAATAAACAGCCACGCATCCCTCGAGTATTTTTCATCTCTCCTACCTCTTCTTTTTTTTTTTCAGTATGTCTTCAATTCTTCCATTTTTTTATTGTTAGATTTATTGGGGTGACATTGGTTAGCAAGAATTACATAGGTTCCAGGTGTCCAATTCTACAGTGCATTGTCAACTTGTATAATAAGTTCACCACCCAATGTGAATTCTCTTTCCATCACTATATATTTAGCTCCCCCTCCCTCCTTTTCCACCTGTCCCCCTTCTCCCATCCCCTTCCCACTTGTCCCCAAATAAACATTAAACTATTGATTATTATGGCTATGGGTGTTTGTTTGTTTGCTAGTTTTTTCTTTGTTGCTTTCAATTTTATATTCCACATATGAATGAAGTCATACAGTTTTTGGTTTTTTCTGTCTGGTTTATTTCACTTAACATGATGATCTCTGGGGCCATCCATTTTGTTGTAAATGGCAGTATTTCATCTGCCATGAGTAATATTCCATTGTGCATATGTACCACATCTTCTTTATCCAGTCATCTGTTGCAGGGCACTTCGGTTGTTTCCATGTTTTGGCCACTGTGAACAGCCCTGTGATGCACATTGGGGTACATAAGTCTTTGCGGACTAAGGTTTTCAAGTTCTTCGGGTAGATCCCCAGAACGGGGATTGCTGGATCATATGGTAACTCCATTCCCAATTTTCTGAGGAACCTCCACACTGTCTTCCATAGTGGTTGTACCAGTTTGCACTCCCACCAGCAGTGTGCGAGAGTTTCTTTTTCTCCACATCCTCTCCAGCACTGTTATTCCTTGTCTTGTTGATAACATCCATTCTCACAGGTGTGAGGTGGTATCTCATTGTGGTTTTGATTTGCATTTCCCTGATAGCTAATGAGGATGAGCATTTTTTCATATGTCTGCTGGACATGTGTATTTCTTCATGAGAGAAGTGTCTGTTTAGTTCCTCTGTTCACTTTTTAATTGGGTTGTTTGTTTTTTTGTTGTTAAGTTGTATTAGTTCTTTATATATTTTAGATAGGCCCTTATCAGATGTGTTATTTGCAAATATTTTCTCTCATTCAGTTGGCTGTCTCTTTGCTTTGTTGATGGCTTCTTTTGCTGTGTAGAAGCTTTTTAGTTAGATATAGTCCTATTCATTTATTTTTGGTTTTACTTCCTTTGCCTTTGATGTCAGGTTCATGAAGTCTTCCTTGAGCCCTAGGTCTGTAAGTTTAGTACCTATGTTTTCTTCTATACAGTTTATTGTTCCAAGTTTTATATAAATGTCTTTAATCCATTTTGAGCTAATTTTTGTATATAATGGGAGTTCATAGCTCAGATTTATTCTTTTGCATGTGTTTTTCTACCTTTCCCAGCACCACCTACTAAAGAGGCTGTCTTTTCCCAATTGCATATTTTTTGCTCCTTTATCAAAAATTATTTGTCCACAAATTTGTAGATTTATTTCTGGGTTTTCAGTTCTGTTCCATTGGTCTATGTTTCTGTTTTTCTGCCAATACCAAGCTGTTTTGATTATTGATGCTTTGTAATATAAATTGAAGCTGGGGAGTGTAATACCATCAGCCTTATTCTTTTAATGTAGTATTGCTTTGGCAATTCAAGGTCTTTTATGGTTCCATATAAATCTGATAATTCTTTTATCTATTTTACGAAAGTATGATTGTGGGAATTTGATAGGCATTGCATCAAATCTATAGATTGCTTTGGGCACAATGACCATTTTAACAATGTTAAGTCTTCCTATCTATGAACAGGGAATATCTTTCCATTTCTTTGTGTCTGCTTCAATTTCTTCCAAAAGTGTCTTAAAGTTTTCAGTGTATAAGTCTGTCACGTTCTTTGTTAATTCCCAGGTATTTCATTATTTTTATTGTGATAGCAAAAGGAATGGACACCCTCATTTCTTTTTCTGAAGATTTGTTGTTTGTACATAGGAATGCTGTTGATTTTTGTACGTTGATTTTGTATCCTGAGACTTTACTGTATTCATTTATTGTTTCTAATAGTTTCCTGGTGGAGTCTTTGGACTTTTCTATGTAAACAATCATGTCATCTGCAAATAGTGACAATTTGACCTCTTCTTTCCCAATTTGGATACCTTTTATTCTTTTCTCTTGCCTGATTGCTGTGGCTGGAACTTCTAGCACTATATTGAATAGCAGTGGTGACAGGGGGCATTCCTGTCTTGTTCCTGATTTTAAGGGAATAGGCTTCAGCTTTTCCCCATTTAGTATGATGTTAGCTGAGGGTTTGTCATATATGGCCTTTATTATGTTAAGATACTTGCCTTTTATACCTATTTTATTTGGTGTTTTTATTATAAATGGATGTTGTATTTTGTCATATGCTTTTTCTGCATCAATTGATAGGACCATATGGTATTTACCTTTTATTTTGTTTATGTATTGTATCACAGATACAAAATGTTTTAAGGTTGTGATTGTAGTCCTGATATTTGACTCTTAAAGGACATGAGCTCTGGGCTTGAAAGTTTAGATCTGGCTCTTGCACTTAACTACTGTGCAATATTCAACATTTTAAACATTTTTTTTTATTTTGTAGTCTAAGTTTCCTCAATCATGGAAGGAAAGTAACTCCAGTCATCCCACAACATTATAGAAAATCATAATAGGTGCTGAATTTACAAAATAGGAATAGTGAGTTAAAAATGGGACAGCTTGGATTTAAATACTTGTTTCAATATTTATGAGCTCTGTGTCCTTGAGTAAGTCATTAAAACTCTCCAGGAGTGTCCAATCTTTTGGCTTCCCGGAGCCACATTGGAAGAGAAAGAAGTGTCTTGGGCCACACATAAAATGCACTAACACTAACAATAGCTGATGAGCTGAAAAAGGTACGTGAATGGTTTTTGTAATGTTTTAGGAAAGTCTATGAATTTGTATTGGACCTTATTCATAGCCTTCCTGGGTCACATGCAACTGACAGGCCATAGGTTGGACAAGCTTGCTCTAAACCTGTATTTCCTCTTTTGTCAAAAGGGGAAATTAAAGTGGAAATTTCATTGCGTTCTTGTAAGATTAAATGAAACAATGTAAGAGATGTGCTGGATCTTGAGACTTCTGTTTATAAAGTGTTCATTAAGTGTTAATTGTTAAAAGGCTCCAGTAAAGAGTCCCAGACTTTGGTCACTTCACCTGAGTTCTAATGTTTATAATCATGCATGATCTGAATAAAATACTTGTTGGAATCTCCCGACCTCGTGACCTGCCACTTTATTAAGCACTGGGCTCTAGATTCATGGCTCTGTGTAATTTATTTTCTTTCCCCTGGTAGGCTTAAATTAGACCTAATTCCAATTTACTGGTTTGGTTCTCTTAAAATACACTTGATAGTAACTATTTTAGTGAGATAAAATTGAGATATTTACATTGGTAGAATCATTTATATTGAAAAGACTTAGGTATGAAGACGGGAAGAAACAAAATTCTTTAGGCAGGAGAGAGAAGAGAATGGTAAGAGTGAAGAAATGTTGCTTTCCAAAAAGCATTTCCTTGGAATTTGGTTTCTAATAGCAGAAGCAATAGTAAAAGATCATTTTTAAAATTATATTGCTAATTAGGCCAGAATAGTCTCAGGAGCTTGACTTCAGCCTGACTGATACAGTAAGTATTTGGATTGCTGATGAGAATTGTCAGGGTTTATCTTTCTCACTGCAGCAAAAATGTGCCTTCCAAAGCATTAGATTATCCTTCAGTCTTAATAATTCCTAATTTAAAATTAGGACAAATTAATCTTTATATTTCCACTGCTGTGAAGAAGGTAAACCAGTAAAAGGTAAACCAGATAAGTTTGTTAGGCCTCAAATATTCCTTAAATTTTAACATTACTCAGACTCTTAAATTGTTAACCTAAAACACACAGACACACACACACACACACACACACACACATTTGATAAATGAACTTAATATTTACAGAGTCAAATTTTGACTCATTGCTGTAGAAAAGATATTACATGCATATTGGCTTTCTGCTATTTATGTTCATTTAAAAATAAAAATGTAGTGCAGTAGATGTGTTAAAGACTGAAATAGATAATGATCTGTATCAAACTATAGGGGATATTATCAATATAGTATAAATCTCATTTAGTTATTTGTACCTGTAAATTCTGTCATCATTTGGAAGGTTGTTAATCAATCTGTTAATATTGTCTTTATGATTTTATTTTCATACAGGTATTTGGCAGCTGTGAAAGCCTGGACTAAACATGAGAGGGATTTTATAGCTCATGTTAAGGCAAATTTCCTGACTGCACAAGGATAACAGAAGAAGCATTTACTGTCTGTGGATGTTTCTAATTTAAAGTTAGATTTATAGAGTGAAGCCTATTAGCATGGGTGAGGGAGGCTTTTCATTTCAAAGGTGATAATATATAATTGTGAACTCTTTTTGTTTGAAATTTAACCTATGATTTTATTACCTTAATCCCATTTGTAAGATTGTAACAAATTAGTCAGGAAACCATCTTCTGCTGAGACGATGGCAAGGTCAGGGCAAATGTTTATGAGTTTAAGACTATGGACTGGCTTCTTATAAATAAATATACTCTCTACCTTTCCTAACATTCCTTTCATCCCATAATGCAAACAATTAAACTAGAATGAGTTTGTTAAATTGTACATAGCTTATCTGAAAATAGTCTAGATCTCTGCCTTTTTGTCTTTCTGGAAATTATTTGCCAAGGAGAAATGCAAATGATCTTGCAATAAAATAACCACAATCAAAGTGTTGTTATTTATTTATTTATTTACTTACTTACTTAAAACCCTTTAAAATGTCTCAGTGCATTTAGAATAAAATTTAATTTCCTCACCAGGTACTAAATGTAGGAACTTTATGATCTACCTCAGCTTAGGTTTTCAACTTTGTCAGCATTGTCCATTTGTTCAATATTCTCTATCACCAATTCTTTTTTTCTTCAGTTCTTCGAAAAAATTACTCTCTCTGCCCAGGAACTTTGCACATGCAATCCCATATACTTTTTCCCACAACTCACATATGTAGGTCCTTTTTATTCTTCAGGTCTCAATTGAAATATCATGTCCTTTGATGAGATCCACTAGTCTTAGACTCTTTTTTTATTTTTTCATTTACTTTATGGCATTATCACAATTTAAAAATATTTCATGTAATTGTTTGTGATTTCTTTATTATTTGCTTCTATTCTTCTATAAAGTGGAAGCACAAAGAATTCAGGCAGACACTTGCCAGTCTTGTTCATTGAGCAGAGTGTCTAGTGCACAATAGTCACTAATTAAAACCAGGTTTGTCCTCCTCTGTCCTATACTTCTTACGTATGTACTTCTCATCATTTAAGTAATTCTTTCGGCAGGGATATACTTTGGTCATGTCATGATTGGTTGGCTATAGTAAATGAAATGATAAAATAGCTGAGTGGTTTCCAGCATGGGCTTATCACAGGCTTCACAGGCATTAGTTAGAACATGTTGAGCTGCAGAGGGCAGTGCTGTCTAATGTGCTGCACAGCAATCCTCTGACTCGCAACTTAAGCTGTTTATTTGGTGTCCTTTGGTGGATGCTCTAAAATGTGTTCATTACTGTTTTAGCAATACGTTATGCAATTACACTTTAGAAATTATACTTACAAGAAATACTAGAGTTTTAGCCACAGATGCATCAGAGTGTTTCTTAAATTAACTGAATGGCCCTTTTGAAATGATTTTTTGAAAAATTGTAAATACTTCTATTTGATCCTAACTTTTCACTTCACTTCCTTTAATCTCTCCTTTAAAAACATGCTTTTGGGATTTAATCAGATTTATAAGTAATGTAAGTGCCAAGTAGCCTCACTAATCTTTAGAAAGCTAAAATAGATTTTGAATCTAAGAGTGCTCTTTCCCTTATGCTCTTACCTACAAATTTTCTGGTTTCTTGTCTCCCTCATATCATCTACACGGTACCCTTTTCCAGATTAATTGCAAAAGCATATTTCTGACCCTGAACAATCTTTAAAGGTGCCTGATTGCTTAGGTAGCATTATGTAGTCTTCAAGTGCCTTCAAATTCTGCCTGATAGCACCTATCTAATCTTATCCTAAATGCTTCTTAGCAATTTGAAGAGGATTCAGACCTGCCCCACACTGCCCTTCTTGTCCTTCCTTGTTTTCTTAGCAGCCAGCTAAACCTGTATCAAGGAGGAAGCCTCTAAAAATTTGGCAAACAAATGAAAGGCCTGTATTTCTGTTATTTCCCTGGCCTTGGATTTTCTCTATGAATTGTAGAAAAGTCTGCTTTTACTTTCATGACCTATAAATTGAATATATTCCCTAATATGAAGAGAAAGACTTACTTCTCAGATTAGTGATAAAAGAAAAGTTTGGGAGGCTAAATATGGAGAAAGGAAGGCATGAGCTATTAGGAAAGTGGTTTGTCTTTGGTACTCTTTTCAATACTTGATCTTCATTTATTTAGTCATTATTTTCTTTTCTCTCTCTCTCTTCCTTTTTAAAAATATATAATATGTCATGAACCTGTATATGTCACATCTCTCATATGAGCAATTCAGATATCCTATCTTTATATACAAACATCCTAAAAAGGAATCCTATCTTTTTAGGATGTTTCTATTATGGCTCCAGCCAAATTGGAAAAAAGAAGTATTTTATTTATTAATAACAGAACGTAAAGTATTAATAAAAAATTAAAAAGTTTTCTTTTTGTTTCTTTCATTCCTTTTCTCTTCTTAGTCCTTCCTCTATAACATGTTTATAGATTCCAGATTAGGATTTGGGCGTTTGGTGGGGAGCCATTCTGCTTACCACACTAACTTAGCTCTTAATGGGCATAAATGTGTATAGTGTTGGACAGATTTTTAGATTTGTCTTTCAATGTTTCTTATTTTTTCTTTTTTCATAATCAAATTTGTTATCTTTACTTTTAGGTTGGTTGATGTTTGAGTTACTGTTAGAGTCAACTCTTCATTTCAAGGAAATATAATTATCTACCATGTTTTATTTTAGAATATTAATTACCTCACTTTCATATTTAAAATTTTAATTCATTTGTAAGTTCCCTTACTATATGATGTGGCACATTCACATTTCTTTCTCCAGATGACTAGTTAATTGTCCCTGTGTATGGTTTCCTAATTTAAAAACTCTTATGACATCCATGAATGTCTATTGTACCCCTAAAATTTCAGCAGAATTTTGCATGTATGTTCATTTTTCTCAAAGGGACAGGTGACTCACAAAATAATTTTCATATTATAGAAAGAATATTAGGACCAGACTTAGGGAACTGGGTTCTTGACTTTTGCATAGTGTGGGCTACATCTCCGAGTCTAAGAATTCTCACCTCTAAAAATGAGAAAGGTATGATTATATAATTTATAAAATTCTGTCCAGTCTCAGAAATGTAAACTTCACTGAACTAAATGATTTAGTGTAAATTATTTAGAGTCTTAAAATAGACATTTCCTTGAATCTAATGAAGAAATGGTATAAAAGATTATGTATAATATATTGGAAAAGATTAGCGGGTGCACTAATTACAAATCAAGTTTTTTATTGTATTACCTTTCAATAATTAAAATATTCAGTTTCAGCTAAAGTTTCTACAACTACAAAAATGCATTCTTACAGTTATTACTGAATTGGCAAAGCACACTCAAAAAGATCCAATCAAACACCTGCCAGGAATTTTAAAATTTGTAATTGTGAAGCATTTTTAATAATGTTGACCATGTAGTATTATAAAAGTTATCATAGGGAGTACTTTCAATTGTTTAAACTGTATCTTGCCATTTCCAAAGGAAAAGGAGTATGTACAGAGTAACTGGCAGCTTGATAAGAACAGGCCAACTTTAACAGTTAAACCCATTTTAGATTATCCTCCTGGTGGCTAAAGAGATTAATCTAAACCATTTGGAAACAACTGAGATATGTTGTCTATCCTAAGATTTCTTTCTAGCTGTCTAATTTGAAGTTTGTGGGAAGTGATTTTGTAGAATCTTATTACTTTTCTTGGACTTCATATAGTGCTGGATTGAAACATAACTTATAAAATAATAAAAGTTAATGAAGTTTCTAATTTCTCAATATAGTAGTTTACATAGTCCAGTATTAGTACAAACAGAGCATTCAAAATATGCCAGGTGATATTGCTTATAAACCACATAAATAATTATTTAAGCTATGAATAAGAAACTCTATGTTATAAATTAAGAGAAATAGTAATATAATAAAAATATTTTGTTATTGTATTACTTGGTATAGCAACTATTTTTCATTTAATGCAACTTTAAATTAGTGTTATGTGTCATTGTAATAAATGAATTAATTATGGAGACTCATAAGTTTGTGGAAGCCTATAATAAAAAAGAAAATATTAAATTGAAAAAGTTTACTTTCATCAGTTATTTATTTGAATATAACTGCTAATGAAGAGAAAACCAAATAGCTAACTGAGACATAGAGAATGTACTCTGGAAGCTTTTGATTTTGGATAAGACAGAGTAAGTATGCTATATAATGTCTTTCCCATGGGAAACGCATTTAGTCTATAACAATAGCATTACCCAACAATAGAGAGAAAAATATTGAAAAAATTAGCAAAAGTTTAGGGACATGTGGGACAATGAAAATTTAATATTCATGTTATTAAAGGGAGACACAAAAGAAAGTTTGCAGTGCTGAGTAAATATTTGAAGAAATAATTGTTGAAAACATTCCAAGTTTGGTGAAGAACATAAACCTATATATATTTAAGAAGTTTAGGAAACTGCAAAAAGAATTAGCCAAAAGAAATTCATGACTAGGCACATCATAATCAAAATGCTTAAAAATAAAGAAAAAAACACATTGAAAACAGCAAGGCAAAACCAGTACATTACCTATAGGAAGACAACAGCTTGAATGACTGTGGATTTCCTACCAGAAACCATGGAGACTAGCAGGAAGTGTCAAAACATTTTTAAAATGCTGAAAGAAAACAACTGTCATTGCTGAATTCTATATCCCATGATGGTATCAGGAATGAAGGTGACATAAATTCTCAGATAAAGGAATAGTCAGAGAATTTACTAATAGCTGACTTGCTCTGAAAGATTTGTGAAAGGAAGTTCTTAAGATAAAATGAAACTGATATCAGAAGAAAACTTGGGACATCAGAAGGGAGTAACAACAAAAATTGTAACTATATAAGTAAAGACTTGTAAGTAATACTATTCCTCTCTTTTGAGTTCTTTAAGATATATTTGTGGTTGATAGCAAAAATTATAATATCATATGATTGTCAATGTAAACAAGTGTAACATATAAAAGACAACTATAATAAAGGAAGAGAATATATAATATATATTAATATATAATATGTAAAGAGTATAAGTTAATGTAACATATATGAAGGGGACATACATAGTGGTAATTTCTGCATTGTACTTGAAGTGTAAAATATTGATTCTAGTAGACTGTGAGATAAAGAAATCAAGGAAGGGACAACAGAGATAAAATAGTGGAAGCAAACTGCAAAAGTACATAATAAAGTAATAAGCCTAAATGCAAACACATCAACAATTACAATAAATGGTACCAATTAAAGACACATTGTTTTGAACTCTGTATCTGGTAGGTTGTTTGTCTCCATCTGTTTAGGGGGTAAAACATAAATACAGATAATAAAATGACAATAACTATGTACCTATCAACACTCACTTTAAATGTAAACAAATTAAATACTCCAATCAAAAGACATGGGGTAGGTGAATGGCTAAGAAAACAAGATCCATACATATGTTGTCTGCAAGAGACCCACTGTAGCTTGAAAGACACACATAGAGTGAAAGTAAAGGGACAGAAGAAGATATTTTATGCAAATGAAAACAAACAAACAAAAAGAGCTGAGGTAGCAAAACTTACATTAGACAAAATCGGCTTTAAACCAAAGGCTATACTAGGAGATGGATAAAGACATCACATAATGATAAAGGTATGATTCCAACCTGAGTAAATATTTATGCACCCAACATGGGAGGACCTAAATATATAAAGCAAACATTCACTGACATAAAGGGAAAGACTGACAGTAATAAATCACAGCAGGGGACTTTAACAGTCCAATGACACCTCAATGGACAAATCTTCCAACAGAAAATCATCAACAAATCAGTGGATTTTAATGACACACTAGACCACATGGATTTAATTGGTATTTTTAGAGCATTTCATGCCAAAGCATAAGAATATACATTATTTTCAAGTACAACATTTTCCAAGATAGACAATATGTCAGGTCACAAGACAAATCTCAATACATTTAGAATACTGAAATTATATCAAGCATCTTCTCTCACCACAATGCTATGAAAGTAGAAATCAATTACAATAAGAAAACTGGAAAGAAAACCAAACATGTAGAGGCTAAATAACATGCTACTAAATAATAAATGAATAAACAAAGAGATAAAGGAAGAAATAAAAAGTTATTTTGAGAGAAATAAAAATGAAAGTACAACAATTCAAAGTCTATGAAATACAGCAAAACCAGTCCTAAGAGAAAAATTCACAGCAATGCAGGCCTACCTCAAGATACAAGAAAAACCTCCAATAAATGATCAAATCTCACAGTGAAAAGAACTAGAAAAAGAACAGCCAACAAATTCCAAAGTGAGTAGATAATAAAAAACAGAGTTAAAATAAACAAAATAAAATCCTAAATAAATAAAAGATCTATGGAACCAAGAGCTGGATCTTTGAAAAAATAAACAAAATTGATAAACCTTTAACAAAACTGAATTAAGAAAAAAAGACTGTGGACCCAAATAAATAAAATCAGAAATGAAAGCAGTGAAGTGACAAATGATACCACAGAAATATAAAGGTTTATAAAAAAAAGTTTGCCAACAAGTTAGACAATCTAGACAAAATGGATAAATTCCTAGATACATACAATCATCCAAGTTCAAATCAAGAGAAAAAAAATCTGAACACAATAATTACTACAAACAGAATTGAATCAGTAATCACAAAACTCCCCCCAAAAAAGAAAGTTCTGGGCCAGATGGTTTCAGTGGTGAATTTTCCAACATTCAGAGCATGATGAACACCTATTCTTCTCAAACTATTCCAAAAAATTGAAGAGGAGAAGCAACACCCAAGGTCATTTTATGAGGCCAAAATTACCCCAAGTCCAAAACCAGAGAAAAATATTACAAGTGCCCTGCGACAGATGACTGGATAAAGAAGCTGTGGTACATATACACAATAGAATATTATTCAGCTGTAAGAAAAGATGAAATATTGCCATTTGCAACAAAACAGATGGACCTGGAGATCATCATGCTTAGTGAAATAAGCCAGACAGAAAAACAAAGAACTGTATGACTTCACTCATATGTGGAATATAAAACTGAAAGTAAAGAAAAAAGAAATGAACAAACAAATAATCCATGGACACAATCAATAGTTTAATGTTTATTTGGGGACAAAATGGGTTAGGGAGGGGAGAAGGGGGAGGGGGTGGGAGAGGAGGAGGGAAGCTAAATATAAGGTGATGGGAAGAGAAGTCACATCAGGTGGTAAACTTATTATACATTAAGTTGACAATGCACTGTAGAATTGTATGCCTGAAACCTGTGTAGTCCTTGCTAACGATGTCACCCCAATAAGTCTAACAATAAAAATGAATTAAAAAAATTATAGGCCAATATTGCTGATGAATATAAATGCAGATGTTCTCAACAAAATATTAGCAAACCAAATTTAGCAGTCCATTAAAAAAATCATGGACCAACCTTGTTCAACCTGTGACCCGTGGGCCACATGTGGCCCAGGATGGCTTTGCACAGCTCAACACAAATTTGTAAAGTTTTTAAAAACATTATGAGATTTTTTTGCGACCCTATTTTTTTAGCTCATCAGCTATTGTTAGTGTTAGTGTATTTTTATGTGTGGCCCAAGGCAAAATTTGTCTTCTTCCAATGTGGTCCAGGGAAGCCAAAAGATTGTGCACACCTCTGTCATAGACCATGATTGAGTGCAATTATTCCTGGGATGCAAGGTTGGTTCAATATCTGCCAATCAAATGACATGATACACCACATACACAAAAGATAAATATCATAAAAATTCTATGATAAAAATAAAAATTAATATCTGAAGATCAATGAACTTGATATACCACAGAAACAAAATAAAAGATGAAAATCATATGATCAAAACATTAAGAAAATTAATAGATGAAGAAAAAGTGTTTTGACAAAATCCAGCATCTATTTGTAATAAATACTCTCAGTTAAGTGTGAATAGAGAGAGCATATATCAATAAAAGGCTATATGTGACAAGCCCACACATAATATCATACTAAACAGGAAAAAGCTAAAAGCATTGTCCTTCAGATCAGGAGCAAGACAAAGATGTCCACGTTTACAACTTTTATTCACATTAGTGCTGGAAGTCCTAGACATAGCAATCAGATAAGAAAAAGAAGTAAAAGACATCAAAATTGGAAATGAAGAAATAAAACTGACATTATTTGAAGAGGACTTTATACTATATATGGAGAACCCTGTAGATTCCACCAATAAAACTATTAGAAATGATAGATAAATTCAGTAAAGTAGCAAGATACAAAAGTAATATTTAGAAATTGGTTAAACTTTTATACACCAATAATAAACTATCTGAAAGAGAAATTAAGAAAACAATCCCATAAACAACACCACCACCACCACAAAAAACAAATCTAGGAATGAATTTGGGAAAGGTGGTAAAAATTTGTGTTTGGTAAACTATAAGACACTGAAGAAAGAAATTCGAAAAAATATAAACAAATGGAAGCATATACCATGCTCATGGATAGAAATAATTAACATCATTAAAATATTCATACAATCTGAAGCAATCTATAGATTTAATTTAATCCTTATCAAAATGTCAATGACATTTTTCACAGAACTAGAACAAATAATCTTAAAATTTATATATGGAACCACAAAACACCCTAAATAGTCACAGTAATCTGGAGTAAGAACAAAATTGGAGGCATCACGATACCATATATCAAATTATTGTACAAGGCTATAGTAATCAAAACAGCATGGTACTAGCATAAAAACAGAAACACAGGGAAAAGAACAGAGAGGCTAGAAATAAATCTACAGTTCTGTGGTCATTTAATCTGACAAATAAGGCAAGGATATATAGTGGAGTAAAGACAGTTTATTCAATAAATGGTACTAGAAAAGCTGGATAGCTAAATGCAAAAATAAATAAATAAATCAGAAGGACCTTCTTATACCATAAACAAGAATAAACTTAAAGGGGATTAAAGACTTAAATATACCTGAAACCATAAAGTCCCAGAGGAAAACACAGGCAGTAAACTCTCTGACATTGCTATTAGTAATATTTTTTCTGACCTATCTCCTCTGGCAAGGAAAACAAAAGAAAAAATAAACAAATGGGACTATGTCAAACTAAAAATTTCTTTTTTGCATGGCAAAAGAAATGACCAACAAAACAAAAAGTCAACCGACTTTATGGAAGAAGATATTCACCAATGATACATCTGTTAAAGGTTTAATACTCAAAATTTACAAAGAACTCATATAACTCAACTCACACACAGAAAACTAACAATACAATTTTAAAAAGGGTAGAGGATCTGAATAGACATTTCACTAAAGAGGACATACTTACAGACACATGAAAAATGCTCAATATCTTGAATCATCAGAGAAATGCAAATTAAAACCACAATGAGAGATCACCTCATACCTGTCAGAATGGTACTATCAATAAATCAACAAGTGTTGGCAAGAATGTGAAAAAAAGGGAATATTTGTGCACTGTTGGTAGGATTGCAAATTGGTACAGCTACTATGGAAAACAGTTTGGAGGTTCCTTAAAAAATAAAAAATAGACTTTATGACCCAGAAATTCCACTTCTGTGTATTTATCCAAAGAAATCCAAAACACTAATTAGAAAAGACATATGCAGCCCTATGTTTATTGCAGCACAGTTTACAACAACCAAGATATGGAAGCAAACTAAGTGCCCATCAATAGATAGCTAAGAAAGAAACTGTGTTACATTTATACAATGAAATACTACTGGCCAAATTTGCTTTGACATGGATAGACCTAGAGGATATTATATTATGTGAAATAAGTCAAACTGAGAAAGACAAATACCATATGATCTCACTCATATGTGAAATCTAAAGAACAAAATAAATTAGCAAACAGAACAGAAACAGATTCATATAGAAAAAACTGATGACTGCCAGAGGGGAGAAGGTTAAGGTGTTGAGTGAAAAAGATTAAAGAGTTAAAAAATGCAAATTGTAAGTTACAAAATGGTCACAGGGATATGAAGTACAGCATACAGAATATAATCAATAATATTGCAACAACTATTTATAGTACAAGGTGGGCACTAGACTAATCAGGGGGAATCACTGCATAAATTATATAATTGTCTAACCACTATGTTGTATACCTAAAACTAATATAAAATAATATTGACTGTCAATTTTAATTGAAAAAGTAATAAAAAGGAAGATATAATAAGTAATAGTATACTGTAGTTTCTGGATGGTGAGAAATCAACTTCCACTACTACTTAAAAACTAAGAATATTTTTTATATAGTATCAAAATTCAAAATGAGATAATTTACTTCTTTTGAAAATGGAAGTTATATGGAACATGAACACTTTTTTTTGTAAAACAATGTTTTAGCTGATAAATCTTAAAGCAAGATGGAAATATTTATTTGAAACTTTAGTAAAGATTTGACAGGCTTTTCCTCCTTTAACAAGAAGAGAACTAAATTCTCCACCAGGCATTTCTGAAAGGCCACAAATTTGCTGGAAAATGATCAGTCTTCCTAGAGAATATTGCACCTGAGGAAAAGGTTCCCCATTATTGGTATTTTCTCTGCGAATCCAGTCATCTTTTCCATATATTCATAGGCTTTGCAGATGGAGGCTCTGAATAAAGTTGGTAAGGTTTTAATTTAGTTTTGAGTTTTTCCTCTAAACTTAAATATTTGCTGTCCATTGATCAATGAATGGCTCTATAATTTCTTGATGTTAATCTGACAATCTTAAAGCAGACTGTAATTTCCTGTAAAATATAGTTGTGTTAAGGTGGAACTTCATATAATAAGCTAAATATGAAAATAGAAATAGAGCAGCTGCTACAGGGCTTTTTTCTTCATATTTTCTCCTCATTCCAACAAGAATCATTTCTCTGCCTTTTAAGAGGATTTTCTAGTTCCTGTTTTGCATCATTTTCATTTTATGGGTATAGACCAAAATCATGGAATGTGCAGCAAAGAGCAGAAGTGCTCTTGTGCTTAAATCATTTCAAATGTTATTGCCAGCATATTAGAGGGGTAAAGAAATGAAAAAATGTGAACCAGGGGACAATGGGAGTCCAGAAGTGCACACGGAAAGAGGAGTGGTATGTGTGAATAAAAAGGAGGAAAGAGAGAGAGAGAGAGGCAAGAACAATCTATTAATAAACAAAATATTTAGGTATTTGGGTATTAAAATCAATTTAATAAACCAAGGCAAAAAGATTAGGCAATATTTGCTTAACGTGCCACTCAACACTGAGAACTTAATCACTGTAATCCTCCCCTCAAAATCAGGGCCTGTGCAACGTTTACTTCCACTTAGAATGGGAAACACATTAGATAGCTGTTTATCCATTTATCTAATAAAACTGATTACCATGTATCAATGTAGCAGCAAAATACTTTTAATAACAGAAACAAATATTAGAATAGTCCTTCAGGAAGTCCCATTATTATTAATGGGGGTGAGAGATTTGGGGCTAGTTTTTGCTAATGTGTTTTCCCCACATACGATTTCCTACTATCTGTACTTGGCAGCATCTCAATGTGTTTAGCCTGGGTTTGCTTTTTTTCAACATTAAAAGTAGAACAGTCAGACACCATTCCTTGCCCTGTGGCAGCAGAGTTGTAAGCATGTGCTTTAGGTGCCACCAATCAGATTCTCCAGTTTAAGATTCAGAATGTTGAGCTGGTCAAACAAATGCCAGGGCATGGTCAGAGGTCACTTGTTGCTCCTGCCATCACGGTAATGCACTGCACCAACAGTGGCCAGAACAGACTGCTTCTGCTAGAGACCATGGCTTCGTTTCCTGCTTCTTTGCCCTTCAGAAATGTCTTGATGCCTACCTATAATCCAAATTTGGTTCTCTGATCTCCAGCCAATAAATACCTTAGAATCTATCCAATTAATCTCCCCCACATTTTTTTCCCCTGAGATTCAGAGTTAAGTTCTAATATTTGCTATCAAAAACCCCATCTGATTCAGTAGAATAAATATTTTCTAGGAAGGATGAGCCTGCAAATTAAAATTGTTTATATCCAGTTAATCTGCTCTTATTTTTTTTTTAAAAGGTCTACCTAAGTGTAGAAAGAGGGAGCTGACAGGAAATGCCCTTTCTATTGATGATTGCTGGTTGTCCTGTATCTTATCACATAAATGATTTTTGTCTGCATCCACATATCTGGTGTGTTTATTTCTTCTGCATAAAAATGGAGGAGGAAAAATGGTCTTTTCTAGGCTGTAGAAAGAGAGATTTTCTTTTGTCTACAATTCATTTGTTTCTGAGAAATTAAAAAGAAAATTAATTTTTATCTGAACTTACATGCCCGTATTTTAAAATGGAGATGCTTACAGAATTTAAGAAGATATGATATTACAGACAATTTTAGGTTAAATATTTATTTATATGCAGTTAATACCTATAAACATGCAGACTAAAAATTAAAACACTATTTTGAATGACTCACTTCCTTAAATCTCCCTTTACAGGACCTTAGAGGCTTTTTTGTTTTCTTGTTTTGGTTTTTTTAACAGAGCTATGACACTGTTGTTGCAGAGATTTTGAAAACTGTGAAGTACCCAAATCTCAAGCGCGGAGCGGATGTGTGTCCTCAGAAGCGGCCTCACCTTTCCAGGACAGGAAATTGAGGTTAGCTCTACAGGGTGGAGCGCTTTGCTTTAGATCGGAATGCGCCACGGTAGAAAGGGTAGGGCGCTCCTGTTCAATGCTAGTGACCCAGTAAACTCACTGGGCCTACTAGGCCAGCTAAACATAACAACCCATGTTCAGATCTGTGAGTGTCTTCTAAATTTGGGATATTTAATTTATGAAGCATGATTTCAGAGACATTTTCTGTGTGTGGTGTGTGTACGTGTGTATGTGTGCTATCTATTATCATCTGACCTCGTCCTTCCAAAAACGTACGTCTTTAACACATACTCCAGTCACTCATACCATACATATATATATATATATATATATATTCTAGAGAGTTATGTTTTGTAAATGCACACTGTGACCACAAAGAAGGGAAATGAAAAAATAACAGTTATTTTGTTTTACCTAATTAAAAAAACATGGAGGGTTTTTTTATTGGTTGATTTTCTTATCTATAGGTTAATAGCTAGTTACACATTTATGCAGAGCTGCACTACAAAAAGAATATTTCAGCGCTGTATGTATTTAAGGCATCATAAAAGATCTTAATCTTATTTTAATTTAGGCCAGTAGAAATTATTTATAATTTAAAAAATAAAAGCATCTTCTCTATGACATAAATTTCCTTTATATTTTTATTTTCCAAGTTAAAAAAAATTCTCATGTATTAGTACCAATTTTCACAAATTAGTCCCTAAATGTAGCAGTCTAAAACAGCTAAAAACAAACTATCAGAAGAAAAATTAAAAATCCTATTTTTAATAATATCAAGAATAATAAAATACTTAGTAATAAAGTTAACCAAGGAGGTAAAGACCTCTGCACTAAAAACTGTAAGACACTGATAAAAAAAACTGCAGAAGACACAAATAAATGGAATGGTATTTTGTGTTCATGGATTCAAAAAATAATATCATTAAAATATTCATACAGACCAAAGCAATCTCCAGATTCAATGCAATCCCTATTAAAAGTCTAATAGTAGTTTTTCATAGAAATAGAAAAAAACAATCTTAAAATTTGTAGGGAACCACATAAGACTGAATGGCTGAAGCAATCATGAGAAATAAAAACAAAGCTGGAGGGATCACATGTCCTATTTCAAACTATATTACAAAGCTATAGTAATCAAAACATTATGGCAATGATATCAAAACAAACCAATAGTCCAATGGAATAGATAGAAAGCCCAGAACCAAACTCATGCATATGTGGTCAATTAATTTATGGCAAAAGAGCCTAGATTATGCAATGAGGTAAAGGTAGTCTATTAAATAAATGTTTTTGGGAAAACTGGACAGCGACATGTTAAAGAATGATACTGGATTTTATAGCACATACAAATATCAACAACTCAAAATGTTCTTGAAGATTTGTATTCAAGACTCAAAATCATAAAACTCTTAGGAGAAAGTATAAATGGTAAGTTTCTTGACAATAATGGTCTTGGTAATAATTTTTTGGATTTGACTCAAAAAGCAAAGGCAACAAAAGCAACATATAGAAGTTGAACTATATGAAACTGAAAAGCTTCTACATGGCAAAGGAAACCATCAACGAAATAGAAAGGCAAGGCAACCTATGGAATAGGAGAAAATATTTGCAAATCACTAACCAATACAGTTTAGTATCCAGAATATACAAGGAATAATAGTAAAAATACAAAACAAACAAACAAACAAAACAAAACAAAACAAAAAAACCCGAAAAAACAAAAACAAACCAAAAACTCAATTAAAAATGGGTAAAGAGGTTGAATAGACATTTTTTTTCCCAGAGAAGACTTTTTTTAAATAGAAATGGCCAACAGGTACATGAACATGTGCTCAAAATAACTAATCATCAGGAAAATGCAAATAAAAACCATAATGTGATATTATCTCTTACCTGTTAGAATGTCTATTATCAAAAATACAAGATACCAAATGCTGGTGAGGATGTGGAGAAAAGGAAAACTTTGAATACTATTGGTAGAAACGGAAACTGGTACAGCCAGCATAGAAAATGTATGAAAATGCATACGTGTATATATAGTCATATATATACACACACACATACACAAACATATACATACACATATATATATCCACATATGAGGCCGGATAATTAATTTAGCGAACTCATCCTAGAAAAAGTGCTACATACCTGATTGCTGGATATCACTATGGTCACCTTCAAAGTATCCCTATGGGAATCTATGTACTGATTTCAGGGCCTAGTTCACACTTCAAAGCAATTTTGAAAATCTTTCTGGACTGGCCATCAGAGCTGTAGTTGTGTCCAAAATCTGACAATTAGGTTTGTAAACTTGTCACCACGCGCTTATATTGGCAGCACTGTACAAACAGCTTGGTAAGGTGTTATAACCTTGGGTACAACAGCTCTGACAGCCATTCTTGAAAAAGAGTTCCAAAATCTCCTTGAAGGATGAATAGGGGCTGGCATTGGTGCATAGCTTCCCAAGGGGAGTACCTCGAAGGTGACCATAGTGATATCCAGCAATCATATATGTAGCACTTTTTCTAAGATGAGTTCACAAACTTTATTGTATGACCTCGTACATTTCTCTCTCAGTGGGGCTGTTAAATATGCTTTAAAGTTTCATGGAGAAGTAGTAGCATAACCCCAAATAGAACTGAGACTTCATCTGGCATACTGACTCCAACTGACAAAAAGGCTTTTGAAGTTTGACAGTTTGCAGAAGATTGGGAAGATGCATTTTTTAAGGGGCAAAAATGGAGGTACAGGGTTGTTTTGTGGTCAAAGGTATTTCGTATTTATTCTTCCTAAATTAATTATTCAAAAATATGTATTTTTCATCAATAGACATATTGATAAAATATATACTTGCTTTATGGAACTCTGAGAATGTAGAAAAAGTGTGCTTTTAATATTTAGAAACCTCAGAAATATGAGATTTTCCTACATATCTTACATCTAAAAATAGACATAGGTAAACATAGTAATGTTTCACATATTACTGGGAAAATTCTTGAATAAATATATTTGAATTAACAATAAAAAAGCATGGAAGTTAGGATGGAAAACAGAACTCCCATATATTTATAAGCCAAAAATATAAATGGGTCTCAGTGTTGAATAAGAAACTTCTTGTTTGAGGGCAAAAATATTAATTTCATAAATAGAAACTGCTAGTGTACACTGGAGAAACTAATGTTTAATTTCATGTATTTTATCCAGAGAAAAGTAAATTATAACGAAATACTGTAGACCATAGTAGTTTCCAATTTTTAAAGTACCAATATGATACATAATATTAAACATAATTGCTAAAATAATTAATTGATCCAGCATTAGCCCATGTCATATAGCAGAATGTTAATGAAGCTCTCTTATCAATTGAGTAAGTTTTAGGCTCATGTTATTTTTTTTTTTGGTGTTTTAAAAAATGATTTGGGTTTTCCTAAGGAGTTAAGTTTGAAGAATATGTATTTTGATGAATTTTCTTGGGCAGCATGTACATATAGAGTGATATCTAAAATGAGGCATTACTATGAATCTCTGTAACAATTTTTAAAGACAGTTTAGTTGTCTTTGCTTATTTTGTTATTTATTATCTTTTATAACATGCTATTTGAAAATTATATTTATATCAATTACACTCTCTAGGAATTGAATGATAACAACAAAAACCAATAATCCACCTTTCTATGTTTATTTGATGGACATTTACTTTCATTAGAATGAGCCCAACATTTCCGAAGTTATTTCAATCGCCTTTAACTATTACCTACTGCAATAAAATACCTAGGACACAGTCAATACCAGATAACATTAGGAACATTTTTTTTCACCCTCCTTTTCTCTTAATACATATATTTTTTATATTTTTCCTATTTTAACATATAAAAATTAATTTAATTATGCCAAGATAGAAATATAAATAAAGTAAATATAATACTACAAGGCAATAATTCTATGATTTCAGAATTATTGTATTCAAATATTTTCTTAGTTTGATTGTGAGTGAATAAATAACAACATTTGCTCATTTCCCACCTTTGAATCTTGAGGAGGAGAGGGAATAACAGTAGCAGCAAACATTTATTGAACACTTCCTGTGTGGCAGGAATGCTAATGAAGTGCTATTAAAAGGTGGTTAGGAGTGCTCCACCAACAGGAGCTAAGGAAAAGCTTTTTATCGAGAAGAAGTGGAAGCAAAGCAAGGGAATTATTTGAGTGACTATAGCTATAGCTTAAGTGCTTGTATTATTTAGGAAAGCCTAGTGGGCTGTTTGTGGTTGGTTATCCTCATGTTTTGATTTCTTGACTTGGAGGCATTTACAGGTTTAGGCTTTGGTTTTCTTATGTATACTGCTAAAAGTATTAGAAGGACCTCAGACTAATGGCCTCCTTGTTTAATTTAATGGTGCTATGTACAGTTTTGTTTAAACATCAGGACACCCACCACAAGGCCTGTCATTTTATTATCCTATTTTAAAAATGAGAAAAACTCAGGCCTCGGGAAATTAAATGGCTTGCCCAAGATTGTTGAATCAGAAAATGTAGGAGTAGGTCTATAAACCGAGGAAGCATGATGCCAGACTGTACTTTTGCCTATCCACAACATTGTCTAACTCCCTCAGAGGATGCAAGGGCACCTGCTTGGAACTGGGTAGTGTCAAAAGCACTTCATCTTACTTACTCGCCACACCAACCTTGCCTAGGGAGATATTAATCCCCTTTTACAGATATGTCTAACCACTATGCTACACACCTTAAACTAATGTAAAATATTATTGAATGTCAACTGTAATTGAAAAATTAAAAAAAAAGTAATACAAACCTAAAATTAGTTACGTGAAATTGCTCAGGGTCTTACAGATACTAAGCGTTGGGACCAGGATTCCAACCCTGCCTGAGACTGACCATAGTAGTATTGGTAAGGCAATGCATCATATTGTAAATTTGTTGTTTTTTTCTGAATAAATTTTGAGAGGCAAAACAAACACCAGCTTTTAATTTTCTTTCAAATGAATTGTACTTAATTAATCAAAGAATAGAAAAAATGTACAACAAGCTCATTTAACATCTGTCCAACACCTAATAAATCAGCTGGCAAATTTGTTATTTTGTTGTAAAAGATATTAGAAGTGTGGAAAAAACTTAACCTTACTGCTTTTTTAAAAAAAGATGGTAGAATGATTTTGATTTTCAAACTGCATGCATACTAAAGCAAAAAGTCATTAAGTAGTTATCATCTTGACAGAAACCTTCACACATTTTCCAATCTTCAAAAACAACTCTACTGTCCTGTGGTTTTGACAGTTACAAAAAATAAATAAAATTTTACATAAATATAATTGCATCAAGTAGTTACTGTCCAGTATAATAACCTCAAATATAATTTAATTAGAATTCGCAAAATCTCTCTTTAGTAGAGGATATATGTTTTAAGGAAAACTATGTTAAATAAGGCAAATACTGAATAATATTTTTTTTAAAAGCAAAATCATTAATGATAAAATAAACATGCTTTCTCTTTAGTGAAATGAGACAAGGATATGAAAATAAAAAAATATAAAATTGAAAGCACCCAGGAGGTACTGAAGTGTACACTTTGTTGAATTCTTTTTACATAGTAATATTTTTCTCAACAGATAACTTCTTGGAGTAAGAATGCATTAGCAAGGCATTAATGTTAACAGCAGCTAATCATGAACTTTATAGGATTATAATGATAAGTAAACAAAAAGCTGCAGTTAGGGTAAATATTTATAGTATTATTGAGATGTACATGTGTTATTAAACATGAAGCTCTTATTTCAGGGCTTATAATGGGTTCTCAACAAAGATTTTTATAAGAATGAATGAATTGAATGAATGGTAGCCATGGTTTTGAGAATTTAAATGTATTTGTCACATCCAATTTTTTATGGGAAAAGCATATCACAAAAACAGGTCATTTATAGGTTGATCCCTCTCATTATTATAGATGCAGAAAATTTTAACAAAATCAAATTCTAAATAAAGCAAATCAAATTCTGTCAAATATAAAAATAGGATAATACATTATAAACAAGACGGTTTGTTCAAGACTCATGTTCTTTATTCAGTTTTATTGAGATTTAATTGACATATAATATTGTATAAGTTAAAGTTGTACAGTGTGACAATTTGACAAATGTAGCCCTTGCAAAATGGTTACAATACCGTCAGTTACCACACTCATCCCCTCAAATAGATACCATTGTGTGTTATGAGAACTATCAAGATTTACTCCTAGCAAATTTCAAATATACAATAGAGTATCGAAAACTATAGTCAGTATGCTGTGCATTAGATCACAGAACTCATTTACCTTGTAATTGGAAGTTTATTCCCTTCGATCACTTTTACTCATTTCCACTACTCCCCCGTGCCTGGCAAACACCAATCTACCCATTACTTCCATGTGCTCAAATTTTTTTAGATTGCACATATAAGTGAGATCATAAAGTATTTGCCTTTCTCAGTCTAACTTATTTCCCTTAGCATAGCTCCTGCATAGGGCAAATGATCTTTTTTTTAAAATAAGTCTTTCTTTAAAATAACTTATGCAAAAATTAGAAAAAATTGGCAGATTTCTTAAAGTTGATCTATAATTATGGCAATATGCATAAAATCTCTAAATATTTTCTATTCATCTTCTACTAAGTATGAAAGGAATCTATGAAGTGAATCATTTTTAACATATCATTTTTTAAATTTATTTTTATTTTCTTTGGGGAAAATGGATGAATAAAGAAAAGAATTAGATGGATTTTCTTCCGATATTGAGTTTTTTTTAAGCAGTCAAGAATGATGATAATAAAACTATTCGTCCCCAATATTTGGCATCCTATTATTTTTAACTCATTTTTAACACCAGTTATTTGTTTTAATTTTGTGATTTTTCTTAAATATAGCTTTCATAGTATCTTCTATATTTCAATTTAACAAAAAGCCTGATTTATTACTCTCACATTGATGTTGCTAAAAGCATTCTGTGGCTGTTCCTCCAAAGGAAAATATTCTTTAGTGCACTCCCTTTAGCAAACAGGTGATGTGGCTTCTGCAAGGTCAAAGTCACAGTCCCCCAATCATAATCATTTCCCAAATAGAACGATGTGGATGAACAACATCTGTAGATTAACTCAAACCATCTTGATAAAATGAAGCAGGTGCTCATATTAGCATTTCTAAAGCTAGAGAAATTCATCTGCAGAAACTTGATTTACAGTAATTTTAACCTGATTTATTCTTTATTATAAGTAAGTGCACTACCCAAGAGATATGTGAATCATGGTACTTAGTGAAATAAAACATATTTAGAAGATTATCATCTTGCTGAAAATCTGTTGTTACTCTTCTTAAACAAGGCTCTTTAGAAATCATTTGTTCCTGTTTTATTTACCTGTAATGACATATATCTGTGAAAAGTAGTAATTTTTCTTTCAATAGATAAAAAAGGTAATATAGCTTTGTAGCCAAATACATCTTTATAGATAACATTTAATTTGGCTTTCTATTATGTTCTTAGAAGGTATTTTAATGAGGCGAGATACATTTGTGTATATGTATGTTGTAATGAACAAACATATATATATAATATATATTATGTATGAAATACATAAGGTATTTGTAACTTTATGAATATACTTCTACATATTATATAAAGCATTATACATGCCAATGTGCTTATTGAATTTATATATTAAAATGATATTAGAAATAATTTAGAAGGACATCAGTAAAAGTTTAAACAATTACTATTCTTTGATAAAATGAAATGTTATACATTTGTTAAAATGGACATTCAACCAGTATATATGTGAAATAATTATTGACTGATACCACAATACATTATTAATTTTTTAAAATAGCAAATTGCATAACACCAAAGATCATTTAAAGTAATACACACATGGACTTGGAAAATTATCCTGAAATTTCACATATCTAAATGTCAATCAGTGTTAATTTCTTAGAGGTGGGAGGGTCTTTAATCTCTCAATTTATATACTTCTATATATTTGAATATTTAATTATTGATTTTGCACAATTTTTTACTTTTTGAATATGCAGAATATTTTAAAATTAGGAGTAAATGGATTATTAATTATTAATGAGTTCTTCTTTGGTAGGATGTATTCTTTGAAAATGATTCCTCATATATTAGAGATATTCCTCCTAAATTTTGTAATTCACATATAGAAGCAATATTTTTACATGAGATATTTAGTTTTGATCTTGCATGACCAAAGAATCTAAAACTTAAGTATATTTTGAATCTATGTTTCTCAGAAAATATAATTTATCTGTACCTGGCATGAATGCTATC
>PVJL010009108.1:0-60125 GCA_004026885.1 Lyroderma lyra | reverse complement strand
AATGGATGAACCTGGAGATCATCATGCTAAGTGAAATAAGCCAGACAGAAAAAACAAAGAACTGCATGATTTCACTCATATGCGGAATATAAAACTGAAAGCAAAGAAAAAAAGAAATGAACAAACAAATAACCCATGGACACAATTGATAGTTTAATGTTTATTTGGGGACGAGTGGGTTAGGGAGGGGAGAAAGGGGCGGGGGTGGGAGAGGAAGGGGGGGAAGCTAAATATAAGGTGATGGAAAGAGAAGTCACATTAGATGGTGAACTTATTATACATCAAGTTGACAATGCACTGTAGAATTGTATGCCTGAAACCTATGTAATCCTTGCTAACAGATGTCACCCCAATAAATCTAACAATAAAAATGAATTAAAAAAAAAAAAAAAGAAAGATTAGGTCACCAAATAAAAAATACAACATAAATTTAAAGGGAAAAAAACTGTGAAAATACAAAGGTTACATAGTTGCGTTAATCTATTCATAGTAGAAAACAACTTTCTCACATAATTAACATATTCACAAAAAATATTACATATCTTTAGAAATCAACTTTGCAGAAGTTAGGGTTAGAGTTACTTTGCTAGGCTGTTACTTAAAAGAAATGCTTCAAGTTTCATTATTTTAGGGACCAAAACTAGATAGGGTGACCTTATTATTTGTTGTTTATCTCATTTTGGGACATCATGTATGTTTATCCATAATGGTGGCAAGACAGTGTTTATTTTTTCCCATATAGCGATGATTGACATGGCTAGGAAGACCCTAATGACAATTATTAATAGATCACCTGCATAACCTAGAGGAAAATGACAATACCTTGTAACTGATTCAGAAACTGTGTCATTGATGACGTGATTATTACTATTAACACTTCATGGAAGGAAATGTTATAGCAAAGGCATTTTAATGAGCTCAGACACCTCAATTTTTCCTCAATTTAAAGAAGACAACATGGTCCTGCTCAAAGAACACAGGCTCACAGATAGTGGACCTGAGCCCTGACTCCATAAATTACCAGATGTTTGACCGTGACAAGTCACTGTGTTGTGGGTGACATGAAACACCATGATTGCAATTCTTTTGTTAATGGGGGTTTTATGCAAAGACATGTAGAGAGAAATTGTATTTGTCAGGTTACAATCAGAGAAGAAGAACCACTAGAAGACAGACATAATAAGAGATTTATTATAGGAATTTGTGGGACTGGTTAAGCAGCTTACTTAAGGCTATTATTTGTCTTGTTTTGGAAACTAAAACCTATAGAGAGGGCAATAAGAAAAGGAAAATAGATGAAAAGTGGGGGAAGCAAGAGAGAATATATATAAAGAATTCCTAGAACTCAACAACAACAAAAAACAACCAACCTAATTCAACAATGGAAAAAGGTCTTGAAGAGATATTTCTCCAAAGAAGATAAACAAATTGGCCAGTAAATACAAGAAAAGATGCTCAATGTCACTAATCATTAGAGAAATGCAAATCAAAACCACAATGTGATGCCATTTTACACCCAATAAGATGGCTATTATTAAAAAACAAAACAGAAACTAACAAGTGTTGGAAAGGATGATGAGAACAGTTGTGCATTGCTAGGGGGAAAGTAAAATGGTGTCAAGGCTGTGTGAAAAAAATATGACAGTCCCTCAAAAAACTAAACATAGATATATCATATGATCCAGCAATTCCACTTTTGAGTTTATGACTAAAGAATTCTAGCAGGTTCTCAAGCAAGTATTTGTAAACCCATGATCATAGCAGCATTATTTTTTTAGTCCTATTGAAATATAATTGATATATAGCCTCGTATAAATGTAATTTGTACAACATAATAATTTGATACATGTATACATCCCAAAATAATTAACACAAAAAGCTTAGTAACCACTTCCATCACCCCACTTAATTAACATTTTTGTGTGTTTGGTGAAAGCATTTAAGAGCAACTTTCAAGCCTGTAATGCATATTGTCAACTACAGTCATCTTCTGTACAGTACATCCCCAGAATTATTCATCTTATAATTGAAAACTTATACCCACTAAAAATATCTCCTCATTTCCCCCACCCCTTAATCCCTGGCAACCATGAATCTGTTCTCTGTTTCTATAAATTCAGCTTTATTTAATTCTACATATACGTGAGAATCATACAATTCTTATCTTTCTCTAAGTTATTTCACTTAGCATAATGCCATCAAGCATTATCTCTGTTGTTACAAATGCCAGAGTTTCCTTCTTTTATGGCTTAATAATATTTCATTGTATACATATAACACATCTTCTGTCTACATCCAATCATCCGCTGATGGACATTTTGGTTGTTTCTATGTCTTAGCTATTGTGAATAATACTATAATAAACATAACGGTGCAAATATATCTTAGAGATTGTAATTTCATTTCCTTTGGCTATATACTCAAAAGTTGGATTGTTGGATCTTAATGAAGTTCTATTTTTAACTTCTTGAGAAACTTCTATACTGTTGTTCATAGTAGATCTACCAATTCTCACCCAAAATGCACAAGAGTTCCCTTTTCTCCACATCCTCACCAACACTCACTTCTTGTCTTTTTATATAAAAGCCATTTTAACAAGTGTAAGGAGGTATCTCCCTGTGTTTTGATTTGCATTTCCTTAATGATGAGTGATGCTGAGGATCTTTTCTTTTACCTATTGACTACTTGTATGTTTTCTTTAGAAAAATGTCCATCAAAGTCCACTGCCCATTTTTAAATCAGATTATTATTATGAATATTATTATTTTACCATTGAGTTGTATAACTCCTTTATGTATTTTGGATATTAAACCCTTATAAAATACAGACTTCCCAACTATTTTCTCTCATTTCATAGGTTGCCTTTTTAATTTTCCTGACTGCTTCTTTTGCTGTGCAGGAGCTTTTTAGTTTGGTGTCATCTCGCTTGTATATTTTTGCTTTTGTTTCTTGCACTTCGGTGTTATGTTAAAAAAACAATTGCCTATGTTTTCTTCTTGGAGTTTTATAGTATCAGGCCTTCGCATTTAATTCTTTAATATATTTCAAGTAAAATTCTGTGACTAGTGTAAGATAGTGATCTAATTTAATGTTTTTGCATGTAAATATCCAGTTTTGCAGAACACCATTTATTGAAGAGGCTATCATCTTTCCATTGAGTATTTTGACTCCCTTGTCAATATAAGTTGACTGTATTTGCGTGGATTTGTTTCTGGGTTCTCAATTCTGTTCCATTGGTCTATGTGTCGCTTTTTGTGCCAGCATCATACTGTTTTGATTACTGTAGCTTTGTAATGTTGTTTGAAATCAAGAAGTGTGATGCTTCCAGCTGTGTTCATTGTACTCAGGGTTGCTTTGACTATTCAGGATTATATGTGATACCATAAAAATTTTAAGGTTATTTGACTATTTCTAAGAAAAAAATGCCACTGGGATTTTAATGGGGATTCCATTCAATCTGAAGATCATTTTGAGTAGTACAGACATATTAACAATATGAATTCTCTCAATCCATGAACACAGATGTCTTTTCATATTGTGTCTTTTTTAATATCTTTCATCAGTGTCTTATAATTTTCAGTGTACAGGTCTTTGACCTCCTTGGTTAAACTTTTTCCTAAGTATTTTATTGGTTTTTATGCTATTGTAAGTGGTATTATTTTCTTTATTTCTTTTTCAGATTACTTGTTTTTAGTATACACAAATGCAACTGGTTTTTGTATATTAATTTTGTATCTTGAAACTTTATTGAATTCATTTATTAGTTTTAACAAGGTTTTGGGGTATTATTTTTAAGATTTCTGTATAAAACAGAAACTTATACTTCTTCTCTGACTTAGATGCCTTTTATTTCTTTTACTTGTCTAATCATTCTGGTTAATACTTTCAGTATTATGTTGAATAATAGTACTGAAATAGTGGTGAGAGTGGACACCCTTGTGTAATTCCTTATCTTAGAGACAAAACTCTCAACCATTCACTATTGAGTTATTTAATAATATTTAAAAACTGTTGTGTTATTTTGTTATTCACTTCTAATTTTATTAGATTATTGTCTGAAAAATATAACTACTAAAAGTTCTACTTAAAAAATATGTAAAGGCTTTTTTATTGTCCAAGTGTATGAATGTTTCATGGATACATAACAGATTTTGTTAAAAACAGGTAAATTCAATAAATTCCTACATAATAGATGAAGAGAGAGTGATACATATTGCAAAGTGTACAGTTCTGCACTGTTTTTGCTCTTCTTTATTATTCCCCATCATTCAATCTTTTTTTGTGATTCTTTTTGTTGTTATAACCATCTCTCTCTTTCTTACTATCTTCAAAAAGTAGTCTTGAGTGATATGTGCTCTGAAAATCTGCATATCCGAAGATATCTTTTTTTCACTCTAACAGGTGAATGATAACTTAGCTAAGTGTATATATAGTATTTGAGGGATCCTACAGTGTCCTGAAGATATATTTCAAAATAATGGGCTAGTGATGTTTATGAGAAATTTTAGGGGACCCCACTAGAAGAATAGAAATAGAATGCATAATTCCAAATCAAACAGAAAAGAAAAATGCAGTCAAGAAGCTGTAATTCATGTGGAAAATGACAGGTAAATGAGGAATGGAAAATAAAAATAAATAAATAAATAAAACAAAAACTTAAGTTCAATTAAGTCTCAACATATGTGTATTGTCAATGACTCAGACTGGGGTTAATGACAGTGAATACCTATATGCTACTGAGAAGAAACAAATCTCAAGTGAGAAAGAGACAGAGAGAGACAGAGAGAGAGAGAGAGAGAGAGAAAGGGAGAAGAGACAGAGAAGGAGAGTACAAAGTTACCACATATATGTGTTTAAAAATAACAAGAAATTACACAAAAGGGAACTCGATATAACAATATTAATATCAGATAAAACAATTAAAGTAAAAAAATCAAAATGGGCAAAGAGAAATTTTATATATCTAAAAATAATGATTTATTAAATATATATGGGAAGGAGAGCTAATGTTGGGTGCTAAGCACACAATGCAACACAGAGATGCCATTGGTGGTTCCTTCTAGATGGAATTATTTCCCTTTATTTATTCCAATTTTAAATTCTATTTTCCTAGAATAGTTTATAATGTAAAAGCAATCAAATGAGAAGTTGGAGTTAGTACAATGGAAAATAATCATGCACAGTGCTGACATCTGTGACAACTACTAAAAATAAGGTTCCTGCTATAGGATCATGCACTTGATCTGAAATCATTTATTCTGTAATCTCCACTACATCAATCACTCCCTTATGCCTTTTTCTTCTTTCTGTAGTAAAACCCACATGATTTATATTTGCCTATGCACTCATACTTAAAGACAAACTCAGGGAGTGTAAACCTCTATCAGAAGCCATAAGCTATACAAGTGAGCCTCAACTGTTTTCATAAGGCGCAATGATCACTCTACCGGGAGCAGCATAACATCAATTCAAGGGAAGCTTTATAATTGCCCAACAGATTAGAAAACATTGGTCAAAGACCTTATTCAGAGGGTTTTTCTACTCAGCCCTGAGATCAGAGGAAGATGTCATATAATGTTATAATTGTCATAATTATAAGTATTGTCATACCAGGTTATTTTCTACAATTGTCAGATCTGTAAGCAATACCATAATAGTTTCAGCTACTGGGTCAGCAAACAGAATGTTTCTATAACTGTATAGCAAAAGAAGTTTTATAGGCTTTTGTAGGTTTTTTTTTAAATAGTTGAAAATAGCAGACAAATGTTTTGAAAGATCCTGTCTTCCCCCTGAAAAACATATTGTAGATTCATAATTACATAATAGGTTTTGACAAACGTTTTTAATACTGTATTCAGGTAGATCAATCATTTGCTGATTATTCATTCCATATAAAATGAAATTTCTTCATTTCCAAAATTACTAAGACACAATTCCATATTTGTCATTTTTGTTAATTAAACATAAATATCCACGTAACTGCTTGGATTAATTGTGCTGTTGTCAGTCAGTCTGAGAGGTCTTTGAAAATTATTTATCCAGCAAATATCTTTTTATCATTTACTAGATAGCAGACTATCTTTGCTTCACCTGGATCCCTCAGATTCCCTTTACAATTTCTGTGCACCCCTGTGTCTGACATCTGTGCTTTTGCTTTTAGTATCCTGTCCCTGATACACTCTTTAAAAAACTTCCTTGGGACACAAGAGTCACTTTGCCTGTTTTTTCCTGCAAGGGGAGGAAACCAGAAAAGCCTGGGAGTTTATGATCCCTGGGAGTGCTCATTTCTAGTGATTGACTAGTGAAGTGCTAACTCCTTTCACTTCAGCTGTGAAAAGAGGAGACATATGATTCCAGAGCTCTCAGTGAGATCAGGAGGAGGCTCACCTTATCCTCACGTCAGGTGGGACTTCACCTGAAATTACACCCTTACTTGGCTCTTCCCCTGCCCTATTCTGCTCCCGTCACTGTCTCCTGGGAACACTTTCTATTAAAGTCATCTGACCATAAACCCTCACCCTTGTATCTGCTCCTGGGAAGTGTAACCTAAGACTCGTAGTAAGACATTCTATCAGTCACACTTGGGACTGTGTGCTAAGCACATAAGTGAGCAAAGGGAACACAGAAACTACTGCTTGGAGCTCGTGGAAAATGAAAAAATGGGACATTGAATCATCATTAATGTAGACTATGAGAAACACTGTCTCAGGAGACCAACAGTGCCTTGGGAGTAGGAGACATAATCTCTTATAATGGCAAGTATCAAAGATGGTTTACCAAAGGAAGTGGCATTGAAATTGAGACCTCAACACTATACAGGAATTGTCCATGCAAAGGGCCATGTGGGAAAGTGCAAAGGCCTAGAGGAAGACCATGCACAGCTGGATCACTTAGTGAAGAAATCTGTACAGAGCTTGTGTATTGCTGCAATGTCTTGTAATTCTAAAAAAGAATTATAATTGAATGGGGACCTTTTGGAACGGTCATTGTATTGCCAACGACTGTGGATGCAGTGGTTCTCAATGGATCAGGCAGACTGAAGAAGAATTGAATAGTTGCAGATAACTTAATCATAGCCTTTATTCCAGAAGCAGAGCAGCAACAAAATGGCATCCAGGAGTCGGAGCACAGGAGGACACCGTGCATCACCCATTGCATCGCCCAGCACCACGCCAAAGAGTTACATTCCCTTATATAGGTGAGTGCCAAGAAGAACACATAAGGTGCATAAACAAAATGGCTGCCACCTGGAAAAATGCAGGTCATGGTTACATCATAGGTATGCGTCATTATGGCGGAGCATGTCAAGAGAGCCTGACTTCACCTGCCCCACAGTCATTCTTGCATTCACCAAACACATTTCTGTGCTTCTGTTTCAGTATTTCACATGCTTTACAAGAGCACAAGAGAGCCCTGGTAAGAACTATATTATTATGAATCTATTGAGATCAATAAACCAACACCTTCAGAAGTTCAAAATCACAAAGGATCACTTTGGGCTATGGTGGTCCAGGTAGAGTTAGTGATTCAGCTCAAGATTGGCAGGATGTTAGTTGGCCAGGAGAGGTAAAGACCACATTCCAGGTGGTAAGTTCTGGAAGAGGAAAGGGTCAGGTCATACTCAAAGGTATGGAAGGACAGATTCTGATAAAACTATATCGCCTCTCTGTAGACCTGTTTCCTGACTCATCTAGGTAGCTAATCATCTTTTTCTCTAATACATACATTATATACACATTTTTCTACAATCTCTTTATTAACTCTCTGACTTCTTCAATAGACTATAAGTTCTTCTAAAAAAAAAACTTCTCTTTAATATGCCCAATGACTACCACATAGCATATGTTCAAAAATGTCTACTGAGCAGTAGAATTAAAAAATAAATTAAAGATAATTTATTTGAGTTTTTGTTCTTTTCAATATGAGCAGACTATCTTAGGTACAAAATCTCTAACTCACTAGCTCTTATTTCTAGGCCTGAGTTATCCAATGGAAATACAATGTGAGCCACATATGTTACTTTAAGTTTTTTAGTAACCACATGGGGAAAATTAATTTTAATGATTTATTTTCTTTTATTTGCTACATCAAAATTATAATTTCAACATGTAAACAATATTTTTAAATTATTATGAGATATTTTGCATTGTTTTTTTTCATACTAAGAAACCCAGTGTGTATTTTACACATGTACATCTCAATATGGACTAGTTATATTTCAAGTGCTCAATATCTACACATAGCTAATAACTGCTGCACTGGACAATGCAGTTCTCCCTACTACCTCAAAATATGAAGTTAACATTTTTCCCATACAAAACTTGGCTAAGAAGCAAAAGAATTTCAAGCATGTTATTTATATCAGATTTCTCAATAGTGACACACTGACATTTTGGCTACATAATTTTTTGTTATGTGGTCTTGTCTGTGCACTATAGAACGTTCTGCAGCATCCTTTGCTCTACTTACTAGATGCTAGTAGCAACCCTTTCCCCTAGTTGTGACATCAAAAATGTCTCTAGATATTGCAAAATGTTCTCAGGAGACAAAATTTCCCCAGATGAAAACAATTGAATTGGATTATCCCTTTCAATTCTGAGAACCAGTAGTATTTGGCCTCCAGTCTAGCAGAAAGGTCAGTGTCATAAAGATTTCTCTCCATGATAATTGTCATACCACAGAGGAAATCCTGCACCCGAAGGAGCTTGTTCTGAAATTTCTGCTTGTCCAGACTTCATGTTCTGCTGAAAACATCAGCAGTGTCCTACATCTGGCCATTGCAGGACCCTGTATTTGGTTTGAATGGTGTTTGTTCAGAAGGTACATCAGAGAGAGTCCTTTTCTGTCCTATTTCATATGGCAGTCCAAGATTTCATACTGGCAAACAATAGGAGTTGACTCTGGGTAAAAAAAATAAATAAATTATTGGAAGATTGTCAGTAAGAGTATTAGGAAAATCACACAGTTTGTGGGAAAACTCACAATACACTTGGAAAATAGTTAAAAACTAAGGGAGACTCCTTCTCAGTCCAATATTTTATTACAGGAACATCTAATTAGGATGCAATTGTTGGGGCTGCAATTACTGGACACTTGCTACCCCTGAATAGTTGACCCCAACACTGTCATTATAATATTTTTCAATTTTTTTGTGACTTCACATCATTATGTCATTGCAATCTCTAATTGGTTTTGTCCACACTCACTAGTCCTTGCATATGGAATGCAGGAAATGTTGGATTGCGGTAGGATAACCCTTGATTCATCCTCATACAACATTTGATATATTTCTATAGCCTCTATCCACCTCTCTCATGGAGGTCTGCCCTCTAAGCTGCTAAAATTGCTTCCTTCTCAATATCCACATTGGATATGGATTGGATACTCAGAAACATTCAACCAGTATCATCAAACTATAATTGATCCTATCAATGAGGAGGAATTCAATTTGTTTCACCAGTCACTGTCCTTTCTTCCTTTGACCCTCTTCCTTTTCTTTTTCTTTTCTCAAAGAGTCTCCTTTAATAGTACTTAGAGTATGTCTGTCCCACTTCAAGGATATCTCTCCTTCTGGGCCCTAATGGCCTGTACATACAAGTTGTTCCCCGCAGTTACTAAATAATAATAAACAAAGATTAGGGAGATGCAACAAAATGGTGGTATGAGAGGGACCTCTGAAAAAATCCTCTGGCGATTACAACTAATAAAACACGTATACCTCAACCAAGGGCCCTCTACACAACACAAAATCACAACTAAGAAACCCACTCACCACATTAAGGTACCTGTAAGTGGGCAGAGGGTTAAACAAAGGAGAAATAACAGGAAGAGCGGGGACACAGCCACACGCAGGTTCCCACTTGGAACTCAATGCTTGAGGGAGGAAGGAGGAAAGCAGTGGTGAGAGAGCACTCCAGACCTCACTCGATTCATGGAACAGAGGAAAGAAGGCCCATAGGCAGGGTGTGAGATACCGCAACCACCTCACTTTGTTTCCAAGAGGTGCAGACTAGTCTGCAAACCTCAGCAGCAGGACTTCACTCTGGTTCCCAGACGAAGGGGAGCAATAGCGCAGTGAGGAGCCACAGCATGAACACTCCACCCAGGAGGAGAAAGTGAGAGGGTGCTGTGCACACATGTTTCGTGGCCCACAACCAACCAGTCTGAAAGACCAGCATACAGGACTAACCCCAAGGTTCAGGGCAGAAAATGCACACAGGGAAAACCCAGAACAGAAAGGTGCAATCACACCCAAAATCCCTGCACGACCTCAGGAGCCACAGGAAGAAAACAAAGCCATAAGCATCCCTCCCCCACAGAACACTGCCCACCCAGTGTCAGCAGTGGACACCAACGAAACTGCAGCAGCAAGGGTCCAGAGAGGCTACCAAAATGAGAAACCAGAGAATTAAAGAGATGGGGAGAGATGATCCATCAGAAACCGAGCTCAAAGCAACAATTACAAAAATGCTTGAGGTACTGAATGATCATTTCAACGGAGAGATAGCAAGCATTAAAGAAGACTTACAAACCATTATAAAGGACCAGAGAGAGATAATGACTACATTAACTGAAATGAAGAACAGAATAAAAGTCACTAAACTAGATAAAATAGAAGTGCAAAGCAGTGACTTGCAGGAAAAGCCAACAGAAAACACCCAGTTAAATCAGTTAGAAAATTATTTCCAAAAAAGGAGGATGGATCAAGAATCCTCTGGGACTATCTCAAACATAAAAATATCAGAATAATAGGTGTACCAGAAGGGACAGAGGAAAATCAAGAGATCAAGATCTTACTTGAAGAAATAATAAATGAAAATTTTCCTAACCTGGTGGAGGAAATTGACATACAAGTCCAGGATGCACAGACAATTCCAAATAAGATGATCCCAAACAAGAACACACTGAGACACATCATAATTAAAATGGCAAAAGTTAAAGAAAAAGAGAAAATTCTAAAAACAGCAAGAAAAATGCAGGTAGTAACTTAGGGAGGGATACCCATTCGACTCTCAGCTGACTTCTCACCAGAAACTTTACAGGCCAGAAGGGACTGGCAGAAAATATTCAATGTGATGAAAACCAAGGATCTACAACCAAGAATAATGTATCCAGCAAGGCTAGCATTCAAAATTGAAGGACAGATAAAGAGCCTCTCATATAAGGAAAAGTTAAAGAAATACATCACCACCAAACCAGTACTACAAAGAATGTTAGAGGGACTTCTTTAAGATGGGAGGAGGGATGGGAGAGTGGGTAAAATAAGGGAAAGGATAGAGAAATTTAATTTGATTGTTAACAGAAAATCGAAAGCAACAAAAAAAACTCAAAGACACAGTCAATAATTTCATAGTTACCTGAGGGTAAGCAGAGATGGGGTAGGGAAGAAGGGACAGGGGTACAAATATATGGTGATGGAAAGAGAACTGACTTGGGATGATGACACATAATACAACACATAGAAGATGTAATGTAGACTTGTATACCTCGGACCTACGTAATTTTTACTAATCAATGCCACCCCAATAAATAAATAAATAAATTGAAAAATAAATAAACAAACAAGGATTGTGGCAAAATTGATTCATTGTAATGACATTGCAGGGCTAAAGTCTTATTTTTTATTCATCCATTGATTCATTCAACAAATACTTATTGAATGTTCATCATGTGCTAAGTTCATTGCCAATCACTACTCAAAACCAGCCTGTATATCTGTAGAGCATGTAGTTTAGTCAGGAAGACAGACATTTATCAAATAATCACAGAAAGAAATATGAAATCACAACTAGGACAGATACATGAAGGAGAGGTTTGTAGCATGTGAAATCCTGTATTTGGAGGACTATTATTACAATACATATAATATAATGCTGTAAAAGTCAGAAAGTCAGTGAGGGTTTTGCTGAAGGAGTGGACACCTGAAGAGAACTAAGGGAGGAGCAGAACTGAAGTAGTGGAAGAGGATAAGAAAATGCATTCTATGATAGAGAAACAGTAGGGTCAGGAAGAAAAGTGGGGGATTCAAGGGAATAAAAAGGTCAATGGGGTCAAGGCAGATAAAGTGAGGGAGAGCAAATGTGTTTACCTCTCCAACCTCCAGTTTTGCTCAATCAATATAAGTAAAGGCAAAAGTTTTAATTAATCAAGGAAAAACATTCTGTTGTCTGGTTATAAGAAAATCATAGAGGTTGACTTGGGAAAGTGGCCGAAGAAAGACCCTTTACCAAATTCAATCACAATTTAAATAAAAGTTCTCATGAAGTGGTTCCCTTTGTAATTTACAGAAATGCAAAAGAACTTGGTATACACACCTTTTGCAAACCAACTTTCTTCTGAGTTCAGTTGCTATAATTAACTGATTTCTACCTACTTCACCAAAGAAAGGGGACTCTGGGCACTTCTAATTATTATTGCCATTGCCAGCCATCATTGGAGTCCACCAAGGATAAATTCAATGCCAGGATGATGGATACTTAATTGAAAATGAAGAAAATTTGCTTCTTAAAAAAACCCTGTTTCTGATACAGCCCAAAGAAAAACTGAGTAAGCCTTTCACACGAACGCCTGTGGGTGGTCCGTGCAACCCAGTCCAGAATAACTTAAAGCAAAGTAGGTTGTGTCTGGCAGGATGGCAGCTCTGCTGCTTCACAGCTGAGTGTCTGAAAGTAAAACTAAAAGTAAGCGGATCACAGCCAGTCTCCGTTCTTCATTTACACCTCTTTGGCCCGACAATCTTCCCGGGTCTGTGGGTATGATGTCAGAGCCAGATGCGTCCCCTGAATGCTGGGCTCACCACTTCTTCTAACCCAAGAAGAGTGGACTCCATGGAAACTAAAATAAGCAGCTGTTTCGCTCTTATTTGAAGCAGGAAATTTCATTTGATGCTACTAAGATAAAAAGAGAGAGAGAGAGCAAGGAGAGGAGAACTGCCACTGGGAGCTCCTGCTGCTGAAGGTCAATGGCTTTTTAAGTGGCCTCACTCGGGTGCTTTTGAGAAAGCTTTTCATATTTGGAAGCACCTGCCTCTAGTTCTTCAACTTGGATCTACACCTTGACAAGAGAAAAAGCATGAAGATCCTCATAAACAATTGGAAAATTAAGGTTGATGGGTCACATGTTTTATGGCCTCAATTTTACGGATTCTAAAGCACTTCTGGTGGGGAGAGGAGACAGACAATCAAAGACAGAGCTAGAATAGTGAGCAGCGTAAAAAGAGAGAAAAAAGTGAAAGGCAGGGAGAAAGGACGGGGACACAAATACGTGGTGATGGAAAGAGAACTGACTCTGGGTGATGAACACATCAAGCAACACATGGAGGATGTACTGTAGACTTGTGCACCTGAAACTTAAGTAATTTTTACTAATCAATGTCACAAAAAAAATGTCACAATAAAAATATGGAAAAAATAGTGAATGAGAAGGAGATAGAAGTCATTCAGAAGGTGATAAAGAGACGATTTAAGATAAAAAGTGAAGAGGATGGGTAAGAAGAAAAAGGCCAAAAGAAAAAGTTAGAAAGTTGGAAGCAAGGATAGAGCTCTGCAATGAGTCAAGAACTGAGAAAAAAGAAGAAACAGAGCTAGAAAGGAAAAGGACACCTTAACTGGGCAAGAGGAAAATATGAGACAAAGAATACTCCTTGAAAATGAATCTATTGACCAGATTCTATGCAAAGTATCTGTGTTAGCAGGCACTGGGACTATAAAGGTAAATCAGTTAAATAAGCCATTGAACATGCTCAGTGATACATGTCGACACTTTGGTCAATGCTCACTGTAATCAGAAGTGTCTGGACACAGATGGTAACTTTGAGCACCTCTTGGAATTGTGGAAGTCAAACATGACTTGTATTCATCTTTTGTTATTGGTACATATTGAATATTACAATTTTAATGCAGTTTTTTCCTTTCTTAAAAAAAATGAGCCATTGCAATGAAAAGCAGTTATATGCAAGAAAGCATACTCTCTGAAAAGAACATAGCAGAAATACTCAATTAATGTAAATGATCTGACGTGCTTTAGGCAAAGATATAGATCTTTTCTTTCAATAAGTGTGTAAAAAAAATAATTCAGTAATTTACAAACAATGGGTTCATTTATACTATTAAAGCCTAGCTTTTAAGCAGAATTTTATCTGATTTGAGGCCTTACTAGATAGTCTCCTT
This sequence comes from Lyroderma lyra, assembly GCA_004026885.1. NCBI lineage: Eukaryota > Metazoa > Chordata > Mammalia > Chiroptera > Megadermatidae > Lyroderma > Lyroderma lyra. The sequence goes on along the minus strand of PVJL010009108.1, from coordinate 45,957 downwards.
TGAACTCATAACTTCCCGTAAAGAATTCCCAGTAGCCCATATAGTAATATAAAAAATAAAAAAATTTAAAAAAAAACTTATTTTTTCCAAGGCAGTTTGCTTCTATCTATTGGAAAATTGTTATGATGTGCTGGCTTTCTTAGAACAACATCTGACTAAATATCTACATCTTTCATGTAAACAGCATCAATAATGACTCATAAGACACGTGTTCTTACATGGTGCCCAGTCTATACAACTATACTCGACAGCCCTACCTTGAGTGCTGATATACTACCTCTTCCTTGACCAGGGCCTCGAAATTAAAATTTAAAAAAAGTTTCTGCATCATTTTTGTTTATGACTTCTAAACTAGCTAATGTGCCTCATAATTATGCTTCTTTTTAATCTGAGGCTTTGAAAAATTAATTAGGATAAAAACCCAGATTTCCAGTTTCTCTTGAAAAATTAGCTCTGCTAATACTACATTTTGGGTTTTTGTGTGTGTGTGATAACTAGCTGAAGCTGCGTAGTACTTCCTCTTATAGCAAAGGCCTACCCTCTGAAGAAGTCTCTTCCTCCCATTCTCCACTACTGCTTATTGATCTCTGGAGCACTGAGGCCCGGGGATCAGTGCCATTCATCATGATCCTTCCACTGTGATCTTGCTTATATTCAATCGACTTTTCATAGTTATATGTCTTGCTTGGCCCTTGTCAGCAAGTGATTTTGAAAACTGATCTAAAGCTGCATTGTCCAATATATTAGCCATGTAGCTACTTAAATTTAAATTAATTAAAATCAATTAAAACTTAAATTTGAGTTCCTCAGTTATATAAGCCACAATTTAAGTCTTCACTAGCTACCTGTGGCTAATGGTTACCATACTGGACAGCACAGAAAAAAATTCTTCCACCATTGCAGAAAGTTTTATAAGATAGTGCTAATCCAAAGAAGGAAGAAGGGCTAACGCTGGCATCTCCCCCTAATTTTGTCCCCCTACAAGAAACAAGATCCAGAAGAGTTTGTTCCTCTATAGGACACAAGATTCAGAAGCTGTTCTGTAGTCCTCTAACACTGGGAAACACTGTGTGTATTAGTGTTTTATGACTGTTGCAACAATTTACTCTAAACTTAGTGGGTTAAAATAGCACTCATTGATTACTGTACAGTTCCAGTTGCCATAAGTCCAAGAGTGAATTTCTCAAGGTGTCAGTAGGCCAGTATTTCTTTTGGAGGATTGGGAAAGAATAATTTTCTTGCCTCTTCCAGCTCTAAAAGTGTCCCTTCCGTCTTCAAAGCCAGTAATGGCCAGTTGTCTTTCTCTGTCTAACTCAGGAAGTGACTGGCTTTCCTCTTCCACTTTTAAAAACATTCCTATTACAAACTGAAACAATCATCAAAAGCATTCTTTTCATGTGAGCTACAAATTTATAGTTGAAACTATTGGATGCTATATTAACATAAGAATGAACTACTTCGGGTGCATTTGAATATTTCTGCTTTTTCAAAGATTTAGAAAGCATAGAATAGTTGATATCTGATATACACAAGCAACAATCTTATAAGTTACCAGCACAGGAGAGGAGTGAAAAAGTTCTAATTCAATAGATGTTTTAGATGCTGTTGGGCCCCCTCCCTGTCACATTTGCTGGGCCCCAGTAGTGTGAATGTTGGCTGCTCAGAGTTCACAAATGGCCCTTTCTCAAGAAAATTGACCTCTGTTGATGGAAGACCCATGACTAGATACATTCACCCACTCCCAAACAGCCTATAGTCAAAGACTAATAAAAATGAGGGTACAAAAGACTGGGTCCCTTATCTCATGGAGGGTAAACTTTGTGGTATGGTTGATGCCCTTGAGGCACCCACCTCACCATTAGTGGATCAGGCCAAGACAAAACTTTTCCTAAGATAACAACCTTGCTCTTTCTCTTTTTCTGTCCTGCTTCCCTCACTCCCTTACAGGTTCCTCCTAAGAGCGTCTCCATCATAAATCAAGTGTATATGAATCCTTGCTTCAGGCTCTGCTTCTAAGATAGCAGGAGTTAGCAAGATTTCATGGAGGAGGTGCCCTTTCGTCTGAACCTTGTTACGTGCATGGGCATTTCACATTCAATGGGAAGGAAAGGATATGGGCATATTAAATAGGCAAGTAAAGGAAGGCACTGAGACATACTTGGGACGACCAGGTGCCTTCACAAGGCCAGAGTATTAAAAAACTTGGAGGGTTAGGGACAGACATAATCCTTAGATATTATAGGAACTTTAAAAGTTAGAAGGTTAAGGCAAGAGTTGCTAAGTGCTTGGGTTTAAGCCATAATGGCCAGAACCCCCTAAGAAAACTTTAATAATTGACACTGAATCATGGGAAATGATGTAGATGATTAGGTAAAAATAAATTAAATGTGGTTGAATATATTTTGGTATGGCACAGAAAGAGACTCTAGGCTCAGATTTCAATTTAAAAATATTCTAACCTGCAGCAAAACCACATTATTCATCACTAGAACTTAACCAAATGACTAGTCAAAAAGACAAAGCATAAAATGAAAATAAGGAAGAAGAATCTCCAATTCAGCAAGACTTGACAGGTGTTCGAGAATTTAGGCTAATTAATTGACGACATTGTGTCCCTGTTTGGAACCACACTTGCTACCTAATTTGTGTGGGGTTGGGAGTGACGGTGAGGAGAAACATGGAAGCCATAATTGAAGTTGAGATAAAAAGTAATGAAATGCACCAGAAAAAGGAAAAATATTAAAGACAGTAATGAGCAAATAGGAAGTGCAGCAATTTCGATGACCATCCTACAGTAGAATAATGAATCTAAGACCTGCTTTATAATGCTAGCAAAAATTGCATGACCTGCAAGTGTTTTAAGAGAACTACTCGAAAATGATGAAAGCTGGAAGCTAATGGACTGAAGATACATTTACCACCTGCCACATTCTAAACAAGTACTCTGAGTACCTTCAAAAGCTAAAAATATTCATATTTTCCAAGGAAAGGTTATTATTTTAATAACACAAATGCCTTGCAATAGGCTTGCTGAAGTACAATGATGTGGGCAGCAGAAGAAAGGGAGGAACATCTAGCCCAGGAAGCATGGAGCACAAGAAGTCTGACTTGCTCTGAATGTCTTGCTCTTCTTCAGCCTCTTACAGCTCAGCCAAAATAGAAACAATCCTACCATTTCTGTTTTCCCAAAGGAAACACAGTGTCAGGGAAAATGCATCATCTTAAACCCGACTCTATTTTTGTTATGAATCAGTTTTGTGATCTTGCAAAAATCATAACCTTTCTGGACCTCTGTTCTCTTATCTATAAAATGAAAGGGGTTGCACGAGAGGTGAAATCCAACTCTAAAATGCTATGTGTCTATTTTGAAGTCTGAAGCGATTTTATTCTTAGACACTAAAGTGACAAAATAAGATGACATCGTTTATACCACACAGAAATCAGCTCTGTTGATGGCTATGTCAACTGGCTTGACTCGAAAGTATTTCATATAAACATAGTTTCAATTGCTACTGAGAACTACCTCTTTCCTTCTGGATCTGATTTGGCACTAGCTCCAAATCTAATGCTGGATCATTAGATTTTTTTATCCTGCAATTATTAAATAACTGATTACCCCTAAGTTTATGTGGTCTTCTGGGAAGAACATGGCATTGTGGAGCAGAGGCCCTGAAATCCAATTCCTGCCTTATTGCTATTGGATTTCATGGACATTGAGGAAGTCATTTAACTCTGAATGCATAGTAACTGCAATTGATTTGTCTTCTTCATAACATTATCAGGGTTGAATGACACGTAAGACAGAGCCATTAAAAAGGGCTGTATGTTAGTAAACCTGTACCTCAGATCACAAACTAAAATTTGCCAAGATATGACTTTATTTCTACAACTCAATTTAATTTCCATTTGGAGCGCTCAATCTTCTAGGTGTAAAAAAAACAGCCTCAGTAAATTCAGATTTTTTCCCTCTTCTGCTGCATTTGTGCCCATAGTCCCAGAAGGGCTAGAGTGCCAAAGCATACTCATTTGTCACTTGTTCCTGCTAACATAAATCATAACAGCTCTCTTCCCCTGACCACCCACCACCCACAACTGGTCTCTGGTTGTCAGTCCTTTCAGATCACTGCTGCCTCCTTCTCTTCACAATTGCAAAGCTGCTCCAGGTCTGGCTAAACTTGCAAAAGAGAAAGAAAAAAAAAGCAACCAAAGAGGTAAAAGAACTAACATCAAGATGAGTTATAGAAGCCATGGGCAGATAAAATGGTAAGAAAAATTGAGGCTTTAAGTAAGTCAGAAAAGTCTAAGAGTAAAGGAATACCAAAATGGAGCTATCAATAACTTTTGTGAGGATATTTTCCTTGGAGTGGTAGAAGTCCAATCCTAATTGCTGAGGCAGAGAAGAAATACTTAGTAATGAACGTGACAATTTTCCTAAAAAATGTTATTTTCTAAAAAACATGATTGCAATTATCATCACTTTGAAAAGGGTAAGAGTCATACTTAAAGTTTTAACTTAGAATGCAATAATTTGAGTAAATAAAAGAAGGTAAATTTTGTTTTTTTTGTTTGTTTGTTTGTTTGTTTTACTTTCTCAATGCCTTTACTTTGAGACATGAGGGAAAAATCTTGTAAGTACACATGAAAAAGACAGACATGATCACAGGTAAAAGCAAGACAATCTACCCAGAAAGCTTTAAATGCCAGTCAGCTTTCCTCAGTGTGACATGTTGCAGCGCTGAAAGGAATGGCAATTAGTATTCCTCTCCTTCTTCCTCACCCTCTCCTTCAACAGAATCCACACCAACCTCCTCATAATCCTTCTCAAGGGCAGCCATGTCCTCACAGGCCTCAGAAAACCCTCCTTCCTCCATGCCCTCACCCACATACCACTGAACAAAGGCACGCTTGTCATACATCAGGTCAAACTTGTGGTCCAGGAGAGCCCAGGCCTCAGCAATAGCTGTGGTGTTGCTCAGCGTGCACACAGCTCGCTGTACTTTGGCTAGGTCTCCACCAGGCACCACAGTGGGAGGCTGGTAATTAATGCCAACTTTGAAGCCAGTGGGGCACCAGTCCACAAACTTGGTCTTGATGGTGGCAATGGCAGCATTGACATCTTTGGGAACCATGTCACCATGGTACACCAGGCAACAAGCCATGGATTTACCGTGGCAAGGGTCACATTTCACCATCTGGTTGGCTGGCTCAAAGCACGCATTGGTGATCTCTGCTACAGAAAGTTGTTCATGGTAGGCTTTCTCAGCAGAGATGACAGGGGCATAGGTGGCCAGAGGGAAGTGGATGCAGGAGAGGGCACCAGGTTGGTCTGGAATTCAGTCAGGTCAACATTCAGGGCTCCATCAAATCTGAGGGAAGCAGTGATGGAGGACACAATCTGGCTAATAAGGTTAGTGTAGGTTGGGCGCTCAATATCAAGGTTTCTATGACAGATGGCGTAGATGGCCTCGTTGTCCACCATGAAGGCACAATCAGAGTGCTCCAGGGTGGTGTGGGTGGTGAGGATGGAGTTGTAGGGCTCAACTACAGCTGTGGAAACCTGGGGGGCGGGTAAATGGAGAACTCCAGCTTGGACTTCTTGCCATAATCGACAGAGAGACGTTCCATCAACAGGGAGGTGAACCCAGAACCAGTGCCCCCACCAAAGCTGTGTAAAACCAGGAAGCCCTGAAGACGTGTGCACTGGTCAGCTAGCTTACGAATTCGGTCCAAGACAAGGTCAATGATCTCCTTGCCAATGGTGTAGTACCCCTGGGCATAGTTATTGGCAGCATCTTCCTTGCCTGTAATTAGCTGCTCGGGGTGGAAGAGCTGGCGGTAGGTGCCAGTGCGAACTTCATCAATGACCGTGGGTTCCAGGTCTACAAACACTGCCCTGGGCACATGCTTGCCAGCTCCTGTCTCACTGAAAAAGTGTTGAAGGAGTCATCTCCTCCCCTAATGGTCTTGTCACTTGGCATCTGGCCATAGGGCTGGATGCCATGTTCCAGGCAGTAGAGCTCCCAGCAGGCGTTGCCGATCTGGACACCAGACTGACCAACGGGGATGGAGATGCACTCATGCATGGCTACGGATTAGCAGGCCAAAGCAACAGGAGTCGACACCGGGTCCCGGTTACTGTCCCTGACAAGCTAAGAGTCGAGGTGAGTAATGTAATCAAGAAGGTAAGTTTTCATACTGGTCAGCAAAACCTGACCACAAGAGTGGTTAAAATCCAGTATTATCAATTTTTTTCTCCCAAACTAAGATAAAATACTTAAGCCCATAATAATTAGGCTGCCACTTATCTGAGCTAGTCTTTGGAGTAAATAGCCAATGCAATTCAGTCTCTACTGCTATAACAACCTGAGACGGTGACCAGTGAGTAATAAAACAACCACTATTTCTGACGGATGAGGGCAGGAACAAGGTAAGTAGAACTGCTCTGGTTGCCACAACTTTCTACTTTGCATAATTTTATATGACCAACCTGATTCCTTTCTATTTAAAGAATACCATATATAATCAAGTTGATCACCTAAGAGACACCATTATCAGAGACCTTAGTGCCAGGCACATTCATCTTGGAAAATGCCCAGACTATGAGAATGTTTTACCCTAAATTATTTTCTTAGGGTTATGAAAAGGAGGGGGAAATAAGTAGGCATCACCATGACTTTCCTCTCCTCCCACTTAATTTCGTTAATCCCAACAAATGCACATTTTTAAAATTTCCAGCATTTAATGCTAAGAGTATTCGATTCAGTTGGACAATGGAGTGAGACAAGAAGAAATTTAGTGAGTTTATTTCCCCCCCAATTCTCCTGCTTACCTCAGATAAGTCATCCAGAACAGGAGGCGGAAAGATATGTTTTGGCAATTCATGTCAAACTGGTTCTGTCTTAGATTCACAGAAGAAGGAGGGCTCATGTGCCTATGTATCATCTGAACCCACTGCATTATTTTCAGATGAGTAAAATGAGGCTCAGGAGGTGGTTTGTGTCTTACTTAAAATCTCAGTGAGTAGAATAGAGCCATGAATAGAACCCAAGTTTTCTAACATTAAGGCCAATAATCAACAACACTAATTGAGTACTTAGTCTATGCTAGACAACACCCTAGCCTCTGGGGATTAAAAGCTGAAAAATATCACCTAGGGTAGAAAAAAACTGATAATTTGCACAACCACTTATAATACTACTAAAATATTTAAAATATCTAGGTATAAATCTAGCAAACTATGTACAAGATCTGTGTGCTGAAAACTACAAAACACTGATGAAACAAATTATAAAAGATGTAAATAAATAGAATCACGTACCCTACTTATGGATTGGAATACTCAATATAGTGAAGATGTCAATTCTCTCCAATTGGCCTGTAAATTCATTATAATCTGAATCAAAATCTTGGCAATAAGTCTAACAATAAAAATGAATTAAAAAAAAAAAATCTTGGCAGGATTTTTAGTAGATATTAACAAATTGTTCTTTTAATGCATATGGAAAGGTCAAGAAACTAGAATCACCATTACAATTTCCTTTTTAAGCACAAAGTTGGAAGATTCACAATACCTGACTTTAAGTCTCACTATAAATCTGTGGCATTGGCAAAAGCATGCATAGATCAACAGAGTGAAATAGATAGTCTATAAATAAACCCTCAAAAAATATGGTCAGTTAATTTTTGACAGATGCAAGGCAATTCCATGGAGAAAGAAGAGCATTTTCAACATATGGTGCTGAAGTAATTTAATATCTACACGTAAAAAAAGGAACCTTGATGCACACTTTGTACTATACATAAAAATTAACTCAAAATGAGTCAAAGCTATACATGTAAAAAAAAAACCTAAAGCTCTAAAATTTCTGGAAGAAAACAGAATAAAATTTTTGTGACTTTGGATTAAGGTAATCATTCATAGAGAAGACACCAAAAATACAATTAATAAGTGAAAATATTGATCACCTGGACTTCATCAAAGTAAAAAACTTTTGCTCAGTAAAAGATATTGTTAAGAGAATAAAAATAAGTCATGGCCTGGGAGAAACTACCAAGGGTGCCAAAAAAATGTATACACATTTTAAGCGATGCTATCTATTACTTTTCCAAGTTGAATTAAATTATAGTACCAATATGTAGATGACATTTGTTCAAAAGGTAGCATTAATCAAATCAATGCTAGCATCACCATGTGACAGGCAGGACAAAGAAAATCACAACAGGGTTGTTGTTCAAGGAGCGCATTTTGAGGTGATATTTGACACTCAAGAAAGTTATTTGAGTTTCCCCCATGTTCTCCTGACTTAACTTGACTTCTACCTATTGGGGACCTTAAAGGATGTGGTGTACCATAGAAAACTGGCTACATTGGCAGTACTTTAGGAAGAAATTGAAATGGCATGTGCAGCGATACAAGTGGACATTTTGGTCAACATTGCTCAAGCAGTAGTTCGCCATAATCAGAAGTGTGTGTACGCTGATAATAACCATTTTGAGTACCTCTTGTTATTGCAGAAATCAAATGTAACTTATATTCATCTTTTTTATTGAAATATATTGAGTATTATAATTTAATACAGTTTTCCTTGCTTAAAATGTGTATACATTTTTTTGGCACCCTCTGTATTTGCAAAACATTTCTGATAAAGATCTTTTATCCAAAGTATTTTTTTTAAAAACTCTCAAACTCAGCAATAAGAAAAGAACCTTATTAAAAATGAACAAATGTCAAATGCCTAATATATGTGAAGGAACTGGATCACTCATGCATTACTGGTAGGAATGCAAAATGGTACCAAACTCACAAAAATAATTCAGCAGTTTATATTGAAGCTAAACATGTATTCACCATGTTACCCTACAGTCACACTCCTGATAGAATAGGTAAGAATGCAGACATGAGCAGAGGAGGAGGAACTAGGAAACCCCCACAGGTAATCCAGTGGTGTCACCAACATCCTGTTGCAAACCTACTGAAGCAAGTAGCCAGATCAAAGACTTGGGCTAAGGCAAACACACCAAGATGAAGGAGACATGCAGAATAAGGAGGCAAACAGGAAAGGGGGAGAAGGAGGATAGCCCAATCTATAGGATAAAATGCCAGGGACCCAAAGACATTGGGCTGCTACCCTCCCTCACTTGGAGTCCACCTGCTTTGCAAATAAAATTTACTGTCTGCTGCTTGCATGAATCCTGGCTCTTGACTGAATTCTTTTTTGTAAGACAAGAACAAAATTGTTATTCTTAGTGACACTTCTGGGCAACCCGAGGGAAATGCAACTTACGTTCACAGAAAAAGCTATGCATTAAAGTTTCTAGTAGCTTTATTCATATTAGCCAAAAGCTGGAAACAATCCAAATGCACTTCAATGGATGAATGGTTAAAGAAAATGTAGTATATTCATATCACAGAATACTACTCAGCAGTAAAAATCAATGAACTATTGACATATGTAACCACTTCAGTGGAACTTAAAGGAATTATGCTGAGTGATAAAAGCCAATCTCAATAGGTTACACACTGCAAGACTCCATTTATATTACCTATTGATGTACATAACAATGTTGGTGAAACTCAAGAGATTTATGCTGAGTGAAAACAAAAAATCTCTTTCCCTACCAGGCTCTCAGACAGGAAACAGAATTTTTTCTATGAAATCTGGGCAGCCCAAGGGAAAGAACCAAAGATATTGATTAGCATGGGCTTCCCAACAAACTTCCCAATTGTTCATGCCATATTGCAGTTCACAGTCAACAAACTCTATGTACCATATTTTTCTGCGTATAAGAGGCCCCCACATATATATTAATAAGACAACCCCTACTTTTCTAGCCTAGCCTTACGAAATCAGTATCAACCCTTTACTCCCATGTATAAGACAACCCCCAATTTTTGGTCTAACAATTTTAGATGAAAGTATCATCTTATACACAGAAATATACGGTGTTTTCTCAGAGCTAGTCTGTTCCTGACTCTTAAATAAAAATTGACAAACAAGAATTGTCAGCCATCGAAGAAAATTCTCTAACCCAAAACATAGGGACTAAAGCAAATAAATGGAAAACAAAATAAATTGGAGGACAACAACACTATTTGAAAAAGAAAATTTCTTATACAAACACACACCAGTATACTTGGGAAGGTCATGGAATACATTGTACCCAAGGATAATAATAGGATGCTATTTTTTTAAAAACAGGAGCCATTTGGGAATAAAAAAGAGAACTGTCTTGTAAAACATGATAGCAGAAATAAAGAAATCGAGAAAAGTTGGAAAATAAGGTAAAAAATATATACTCATGTATGAGTGTGGGGGGGAGGGGGACACAAAGAAGTAGAAAATAGGAAACAAAGAAGAAGAAATTAGAGCATCAATCCATCCAACAGGGCCAGAAAGAAAGATTAGAGAAGATGGACAGGAGGAAACCATCAAGGAAATACCTCAAGTAGAAGATAAACATGTCTTTACTGCAGCAATTTTGTAATGGACACTCAAAAAAAAATTAGTATGGCAAGAATTTGTAAGAAATAAACACATAACAGAAAACAAGACATAAAAAGATGTCTTTTGAGCATATTAAGATGACAAAACAGGCCTTGTCGTTGCTTCGAAATGCACTGTCATCATTATCGATGTTGGGTAGAAAGGGACAAGGAGGTTCGTAACTTCTTTCCCCTCCTCACCAACCTTTTACTTTCATCTTATTTATAAAAAACAAAAAACAAAACATGTCTGTTTTCGGTTTTAACCACAATTTAATTTATGAGAACTAAGCACATTGTAACAGTGAAATTCAACAATTGATTGTGCCATTTTATTTTATAGCCAAGGTTTATACTGTAGGCTCTAAGTTAACCAGCACCGATGGGGATTGGTAAATGCCTGATAAATGTACCTGGCACTCTCAAGCAACCAACAGAACTCTCAAGCAGCCAGCAAAACTCCCAAGCTACCGGCACAAAACAATCAAAAATTGTTGTGCCCGTTACTTGAGTTCCGGTTAACTGGGAGTCTATTATATTTAAGGAAGAAAAAACACGACCCAACTTTCAGCTTGAAAATAACCATCTGACGTGTCTTCATCTCTGTTCCCTTTGACAGTCTTATGCTGCTATGCAGTCTGAAAAGATGTGGTTCCTACTGATATTCAGAACCCTTACAATGGTTCTGTTGGCAGTTGTCTGCTATTCTGAGGTGACAGTGTGGGAAAAGCAATGGGCAGGTACCATTTGGTCATTTCCCCTCCCCACCCGACCCCCTTGTTCTGATGTCCTCTTCCAAGGGGACGCCATCATCATGATAAAGAAGAGGAGTGAGCATAAGAAGCCAGAGTCTCAATGAGGCAGATCTTTAAAAATTCTTCCTATTATCACTACAATAACATTGAAATCTGATTTTTTGGAATAAATTATTCATATGCAGCCAAGAGTCTGTTCTGCCTTATGCTCTGAATTACTTTTCTTCAATAAACATGCCCTGAAAACACATGCATAATGCTGAACAAGGAGCAAAACCCCCCAAAAAGCAGTTACATTGCTTGATGGTGGCTTTAGAGTTTGAAGTGACAGATTCATGTCACTCTCACTCTTTAAAATTCTGTCTTCAAATCGATTTTTCTTCACCTTCACTTCATTCTACTTCCTCTCTCTCAGTTCTTCCAAGCACAACTTACTGTGAAATGTTCCTTTTAGAGGTTGTATAGATAATAATGCACAGGTGTAATAAATTGTTATTTATTAGAAATATTGAGTTTCTATTATATTCATACACTGCACTATGTTAACCAAAACACTAGTCGTTGAGGAATTTATAACCTAATAAGGATTAAAACTCGATATCCCTGCTATTACCACATGTTCCCTGTGCTTGTCCCTCCATCACTTTGCTCGGTACATATCATCCTCTCCCGTCACATATACACAGGACATAGAAATCAATATCATTTTAATTGATAGATTTAAGAATCAGCAATGCAGAGGCTGTCAAAATGCTAAAAACAAAATAGGTGTGAAACTCCCCATTCACAGTCAGCAACAACAAAAATATAATAAAAGATTTAAGACCATCAAAGTCATTGAAGAGTTTATTTTAAGCACCCAAGTTGGCTATCAGGTTAGACATGACTAGAATTAAGATCCAGTTATGCCAAACACCTGTTCGAACTCCTTAGCACCTGTGTTTCTCCAGGCCTCCCCAGTTTGGGAAAGACAGAGACTTATAGTTATAGAAATACAGTAGTTTTCCAGTTCTTCCCTTGTCTATTACTGAATATTTCCCAGACCCCCTGTAAAGCTCTCTGGGGAAGCCTCACTGGTATTGGAGAGCAAGGTCTCTCTGCTACTTCTCCCTCTTTGCTCTGGCTTCAGTGCTAGCTCCGTGGGGCAGTTTCAGCAAGCCTCCCATCTCTGTGAAGCCTGGTGAGCGTGCAATTTCACTGATGCTGCCTCTGATGACATCTTCTGTCACTGTCGTCTAGTCATGCTGTGCTCATGTTGTGTTTTGCTGAAGCTGCCGAATTTCCAATATGGCTGGTGCCCTCCCTGGCTGATTGCCCAGCGTGCTCAGCAGTGGCATTCTATGTTCTCTGCTGCAGTGCTTAACACAGACAGCCTCACCTTTGTTACTTCCCACTAATTATACTACCTTGTTAGCCGTTCAGAAATGCAACATACACAAAACAAATAAGGAATGAAGTACCACTTTATTTATACAGGGAATCTCCAAAATGCTGGGCTTTGGGATAACCGTGTTGGAGATCACAGATTGGCAGCTAGCACTGAGGAGCTGAGAATGGGAGGTGGCAGTACTTCCCATTCTCAACCCTAATTTTTGAGCCTGTGAGCTCATGCATGCATACAGAGGCATAGCATGGGCTGCAAGGCTGACTCCATATCACTTACATGAACAGTTCTACCTTATACACCAAGTTACACACAGAGCAGAGAGTACTTGGAGAATGGTGAAGTAAAGCCACTCATGACCAGGACTGCTGCATGGAAGCCTTGCCCCAAAGATAAAACAAGAAGTAAACTGAGAAAATATGTATATATAGCACATTGAATATTTATTTTAGGTGTCACCTGTCCATCTTTGTCCCACTTTGTGTTTCTCTGTCCTGGAACAGTCTTCATTTTGTAGTAGTTGCTGAGACCAAATTTTGGGTGTGTGTCCATGGAATCAAGGAAACAGTAAGGTGCTGCCTCGATGCACACCACTAGGTACCTTTAATATCACGAGTATCTTTTCTATGGCTTGCAAACTAAGGAGATTGTAAAGCAAAGCAATGGTAAATTGGGCATACTTAAAGAAATCATCCCTGCTAATCCTAAATCTAGCAACACCTTTTGGGTCTGGTCTAGACCTTCTTTAGAATCTGGGCTATGGGTCCTTCCCAAGCTAAGTGCATGGAGACATAAAGGCCTGGAAGTACAAGAACAGAGAAGGCATGTCACAGGTGAGCACCCTGCTCACTAGTAGGTAAGTCCTAGTGAAAAAAGTTCAGCCCATTAACTTTCACCTCCCTTAGCCAGAGTAAGAGAAACCAGAAGTATTTGTCTGAGCTTTCTAAGGAGGCATAGGAACACAAGTTCATTCAATCCTCAAGCCCATTAGGTATCAAGACAGGAACTTGAGGAAAGAGGCACAAATATTTCTCCTTAAAGACTTAAAAAGACTGAATATATAGGATTCCATATCACTTAGCATTTTGGAGCAACTTAACTTTAACTTTCGCATCTCTCTCCTCTAAAACTCAAGCCAGTCCATACAGTAACAAACTCATCTGGACATGGGATTTAAAATCACCTTCTTCCTGCCAATGCTTGGGGGCTATTATTGTACCAACAGACCCTCTTGTCTTTTCAGTCTTTCCCAAGGGGTCTCCTATCATTCATACAAATAGACTCCTGGTAACCCCACCCCTGCAGCCTCAGACAAGCCTCAATACACCTTCATGTAGGGTAAGCACAACCTTGGTTCTGCTGCAAAATCAAGATCCATCATAAACTAGGTCTTGCTGACCTTTGCAGTCACCCATATTTACCTTTTTGTCCCGAGGCATATGTATCACTCACCTATCTGCTAATAAGTTGTCTGCCATAAAACAAATAACCAAAGCTTTTGGGCCAAAAACTTTGTGAAAATGTAAACCTGCAGTGGTATATGCAACCTTGTCCTCTTCCACTAGGAAACTGGTTCTGGTTACTTTCAGAGTTGACAAATTGTCAACTAAGAATAGGCCTAAATGCTAGACTGCTACTTTAAGAGAATTTTAGTTGTTTTAACTTTTATGATGTAATTAGTAAAACTTAATGAACACAGGTGTATTGTCTTTGGACGGAAATATTTGCAATTGTCTTCAATCTGTCTGCAATTATTGTACTTTCATATTTTTGAAATTATGAAGTCTTAATTGCTCTTACCAAAGTGAAAACAAAAACAGCAAGCATTTTGATTGCTATTCTTTGCAAAAGAGTAAAAATGCTCTTGAATTAAAGACTTTTTCCTAACTTGCTCAAGATGAAGTGGATAGATTCTGCAAATACAGTGGGAAAAACAAATTCTAAGAAAATATATAGCGGACACCAGCCCTGGTAGCAAAAATGTACAACCATTGGGTTGTAATAGAAAAGTGAGAAAATTAATTACATTAAATGATCTTGGATCAGATGGTCTTTGTGGCAAATTGCATCATTAGTCCCAATTCTTCACACCCATCTCCCTGTATCCACACATTTTATCATATGACTTTGCAGTTATTCACATTAAAAAATATGACTTGCTTTGGCCAATAGAAAAATGTAATGGAAATAAGATTGTGCCAGTTTTAACCTAGGCCTTAAAAGGTCTTGAGGTTTCTGTTTACAGTTTTTCCCATCTCTGTGAGAAGTCATGCCTGGGCTTGCCTACAAGCCCAAAGCAAGGATGAACAAACACCATGTGGAGCAGAGCCACCTAGCCAAGCCATTTCAATCAGCTAGCCAATCCACAGATACATGAGTGAGTCCAGCCAAGATCAATAAAGCTGGTGAGCCAGTTCCAGGCTAGACCAGCTGACCTGTAGGTGCATGGAAAAAAATGATGCTTATTGTTGTAGACCTCTGAGATTTTGTGGTTGTTTCTTATTTAGTAATAGGTAACTAATACAGTCCAATTAATAAAATGTATTTAGAAAATAAAATTTCTGTTCCTTTGGAAAAGCTAAATTCTAACTTCTTTTGAAATTAAAGTTGCCAGATAGAAGCAAAACATTTGACTTTCAAACCAAGGCCTGATGGAGTGATTAGATGCATTTTTGACTGTATGTTTTAAAGGCAGGTGAGATGTTAGGACACACACACACACACACAAACACTAAATTCAAGTGACTGGACAGAGATGAAAAGAAATAGCAATCAAGCTATGACAATCCATTGATTCTATAGTGGAACTTGGAGCAATTCAAGCCAAATTGACAGATTTATCAGTTACCAATCGCCATCAACCATTCCACAGCACTCCAAGTTAGGAAGAGCGCACCCATCTCTATATTATGTAATCATAGTGAGAGTTCTAGGAGGCATAAATATAGTGGTAGAAACTGGATGGTTACTTTTAGCAATTGACATAAGTACCATCTTAATGTGGTCACTACCTGAACAAAGACAAGGCAGTCATTAGCATTAATCAGCAAGAACTTCTCCGACTCTTAAAATTTCATGAAAGAGCAGAACTTCATTAACGTTTAGTCCTATTTCTTTTCTTGTTATTGTCCAGATTGAAACGAAACCATTTCACATGTCTCATGCTAACAAGTAATATAAAAATATTGATTAAAGTTAAATCAAATTATAAGTCATCTATCTACTAACAAGGTGCTTTCAACTAATTATTGAGTGTCAAAAACTACTGAAAAGGTGCCATTTTCTCACTTTATATTAATTATTATAGACTTAGTTCTGTGCACCTTATTAAAAAATTAGAACTTTATGAACGTAAACTGGGAGATTAAAATATGGGAAAGCTATTTTTGCATGCCAAGTAGCTGAGAACTTTATATTTAAATTTATTAAATGTAACTGAAACATTCTAAATTCTGCATAATGTGAACATTCACTGAATCCTCTTTAAAAGTTAGAATTACTACAGTCTCATTTGTTAGACATGATAACGAAGATATGTGTAAAATCTAGTATAAACCTGCAAAAGCCTCATTTGACCTTAAAAATCTATTTTTAATTATTCATTCAAAAATACTTACTGAGTTCTATATTCATTAGGGCCTCAGCAGGAAACAGATGGCATACTCAAATTAAGATGTTTTTGGAGTCATTACAAAAGTGTGGAAAGGTACCCTAAATCCACAGGTACAAAAGGGCAGGCAGAGTTACCAAAAGTTAAAAGGAGAGAGTCCAGTAATAGAGGGCTACCTTAAGAGAAGCAGTGACTTTAGGGTACATAACAAGCTTGAGGCCACCCCATGGGGTGGGCACCAGCATCCCAGGCAATAAGAATTATCTTCCTCCCTCCCACTGCTCTCTTGCTGGGGAACTGGGCATCCAGGGGTGAACAAAACAAACAATTGCAGCTATCGTGGATGTGACATTCTAGTCAGAAGAGACACAGTGAACCAAACTAAGTGGTATGGAAAAAAAATAAACTCTGATAGGGTCACAGAGAGAGCTAGTAGTAGAGGAGAGGAATGGCAATTTACAAAGGGTCATCAAGGAAGTCCTGGTTGAAAGTGGTATTAGAACAAAGGCATGAAGCTGGTGAAGGAGCTAAACCTGTAGACAGACATCTAGGGAAGAGCGTTCAGGTAGAGAAGAAAGCAGGAAGGGAGTGAGTCAGAGCCAGGAGGCCAGCGGGACCAGAACAGAATGAATCAAAGATGAGAGGAATTGCAGCAAAGGTCAGAGTGTAAAGTGGGGTGTGAGGTAGGCCCATGCAGGGCACTCTAATGAATGTTTTTTATTCTGAAAAATAGGAAGCAATTCAAAGGTGTTTGAAGTGGGTTCCCTGGTGGTGTAGTGGTTAGTCTTCAGCGCTCTCAACACTGTGGTCTGGTGTTCGATTCCCAGCCAGGGAACCAACCCAACGAAAAAACAAAAAACAAAAAAAAACCACACACACAAAGGTATTCCAGTTGAGGAATGATATTATCTGATTTAAACTTTCTCAGCATCACTGTGGCTGCTGGATTGACAAAAGACAGAAGAGAACAGGGTTGGAGACAGAAAGATTTGGGAGACTACTACAATTATCTGGGCAACAGATGATGGGGGTTGGCACAAGGAGGGTAGCAATGGAGGTGATGAAAAGTGAAATTCATTTACTTGTCAAGAGTAGAGTGATTATGAAGAAAGCTTAGGCATCAAAATCTTTGGATTTACGTGTATCACTACTGTTTGGCTTCTCTTTCTTTTCCTCATCTGTGAACTGGAAATAATAATAGTACCTAGCTCATTTCAGATTTAAGTGATATACTACATGTAAGTGGCTTAGCAAAATATCTGGCACATAGAGAACCCTCAATAAGTATTATGATTACAATTTGTATTGGAAAAGCATCCTAAGGTGCTTTTTAAAGTTATCTCTCAGTATTAGAATTGATTGAAAACTACCTCATGCCATCTGAAAAAATAATGTCTGCATGAAATCACTTACAAGTGTACTGTATTTCAGGTATTTTTGTAAATCTCTAGTGGTCTTGTTAACCCTCTAAATTCTGTAAGCACCAAGGAACACTGCTTTACCTAGTAGGCCCATACTACCTTTAGATACCTCTGACTAGAGGGAAGTTCCTTGTTAGTTTGAATAGGTATCTGTTTCCCATTGTTCCACCTGCTGATCCTCAATCTCTCTTTGAAGGTTTACAGTTCAATCTTTCATATGGCAAAACTTTGAGTATTTTAAGGAAGTGAGCAGGTCCTTCCTTTCTGCAGTTCTAAACAGTTTTTAGACTCCATTTTTGGGGGGTAGCTTGGTTTGGTTTGGTCAGTTGGTTTTAACCAGTCTTTAGAAAAAAGGTCATGGAAGGGATGGAGGTTAATGAAGAGACCTGGATTCAGAATCATAAAAGCTGACACTGCAAGTTGGCTCACTCACAATCAATTCACATCCCATTTCCATTCCTGTCTCAACTACAGTTGGTGGAAAGCTAGAAGCTGACGTTTTCAGACTCTCCTGTGGTTAGAGGGAGCCATGTTGACTTGCCGTTGGCCAGTGAAATGCAGGCTGAAGTGTGTTACCCCCTCTGCTTTGTCCTTCGTATCTAGATTACCAACAAGAAAAAGGTGTCCCTACACATTATGGGGCAGAAAGACAGAAGGGGCCTGTTCCTCTGATGGCAACAGGGAGCCCGATTACCAGCTTTAGACCCGTTGTCTTGGGATTTCTTCCTTTGGAGGAGGGGAATAGAAACCCATTTCAATTATACCTCTCATTCTTAAATGCATGTAGATGTCTGTAAAACACCATTGACCACAATCCTGTCTTTTAAACCTGTGCTTTAGTCCTAATTCTGAGATTGTATGTAGGCAAGTGTGTATACACTCCGCCTTCACTTCCATTTATGTTCACTGTGGGAGCTACATTAAATGACCTGTAAATCTCCTTAGGGGCTAACATTCCACATTTAGATTTTCTTATCAAGGTACCTGTTCTAACCAGTCTCTGTTTAATAGTCAGTATAACTACCAGATTCATTACTTTGATTTAATTTTTCATTCAAATAACATTTATTGCATCTTGCCTAGTGTCTTAGGCATAGAAAAGATTTAATAGATGATTTCCAAATTTAATATAGTTAGAATATCATTATTTATCTATTTTAGCTACTCATTGGATTATCCTTCTCTGTTCTTCAGCAATTTGCTAAACAAAATAGACCTTGCAAGCAATTACATCGTGTATTAGCTCTTTAGGCTTTCACATTTGTTACTTCATTTTACCTTTACATTAGATTCCTTTCCTAGCATATTTCCTTTCCTGATCACAAATAAATGTATTTTAATTATAGAAAGTTGGGGTAGTAAAGAAACATAACAATTTTTATTTATTTGCATCCAGCATTTTTTTACTCTGTATAATACAAATTTGATATTATGCTAAAAGAGTATTGAATTCTTTTCTTTTTATTTAACATATATTAATATCCCATCTCTTTAAATCATCTTGGTAATGCAATATAAATTATTAGTGATAACTTTTTGGGACTGTATTTTTTTTCAAAGAAGAGCATTTTATCAACAATTTATAGATGCAGAATCTTAGCACAGAAAAATATAACTTTCCAAGGTAATGTAGTAAGTTATTACTTAAGATTATTCTGACTCCTCTTGACCTAACTTTTAACTGAAATGAAAATGTCCCCCAAAATGTTGATATCATTGATCAATAATTGTGACAAATACTATATACAAAATTATTTGTCATATTAAATGCTCAAAGTACTTAGAAAATATATAAGTAAAAAGCTGCTATGTAATAAAAATGGATGGATGAATGGATGGATTCAATGAATCTGAGATGGACTGTTTTTTCCATTAGGCTAAATATCCAAAGTCTGCTTTAGAGTATATTATCTGGAAGAAGATTGAAAGTTTAACATTTCCTCTATGCTTTAGAGCTAAAATAGGGAGCTCAAGACAATATCTACCAGGCTAATCTCACCAGAAAATAAGAACCCATGAACCACTACTATTAGGAATAGATCTTTTCACCAAATCTTAATTATCCCAGCTACAGTCTACCAGCCCATCTCATGCTTTTGCAGAAACACTGCAAGCAATGCAGAAGGCCACCCTGTGGTACAAATAAATACTCATAACAACAAGCATATTATTAGCAACTAAGATATCCTGCCTCCTGCATAATGGCAAACAATGGTATTTGTTCCTTCTAACCCTAACTAATTCTGGATGAAAAACAAAACCATGCATTGAGAATAAACTCTGATGTTGCTAAAGAAAGAGGTACTGAGGAAAAGAAGGAAGGAGTGTTTGCCTTGGTCCATCTGGAGCAAGGAACTATATGGTTCTCTCTAGTGCTCTCTTAGTGCCAAATGCATGACCTAACACACTAGATTGTGGTGCCACTAAGACACAATCTCACTTGAATTCTCTGGATTCCTTTTAAAAATTGCAATAGTATATTAACTTAAAAAATTAACATTCATTTCCTAATATTGAATATCTAATCATTACTTAGATTTCTCTTTCTCTCCCTTCATGTATTAATTGTAGAAACCAGGTTGTTCACCTTGTCAAGTTTCTCCCTATTACATTTTACATCACAACCTTGTGTTGTCATATAACATGTTCCTATGCCTCTGTATTTCCTGTAAATTTATATTAATTTCAATATTTCCTATAAATGAAGAGACTTGGTCAGATTCAGGCTTGCTTTTTTGTGTTTGGTTTGATTTTGGTTTGGTTTGGGGGTTTTTTTGTTTGTTGTTTGTTTGGTTTTGGTTTTTTGGCAAGTTTTCTTTTTGTAATATGTTAGGGAAATATTTGGGCTTCATATGCCATATTATCAGAATCATTTTGCTTATTTTAATATCTGTTCCACTTCTAACTTTTCCAAAAGACTTTGGAAAGGACAGATATACCCCGGCTGCCCCACCCTCATCTCCTGCTGTGAAGAAGAGCAATCTGTCCTAAACTCTGAGCTATCCCTAACTTCAGTTTAACAGCTGGCCACACTTATGCCAAGCTCAACCTCTCAAAATTCTAAACACTGAAATTGGATCTCCATTACTGATGCCCTCTTCCCATTGTGTATTTTGTTCTATCAAAGGTCTTCAGTAAAGATCTTTCAAATCAGGGGTCCCCAACCCCTGGGCCAGGGACTGGTAGCTATTCATGGTCTGTCAGGAACCAGGCCACACAGCAGGAGGTGAACAGCAAATGAGAGAGAGAAGCTTCATCTGTATTTACAGCCACTCCCCATCGCTTCCATTACCTCAGAGCTCTGCCTCCTGTCAGATCAGCTGCCTCATTAGATTCTCATAGGAAGATGAACCATATTGTGAAGGGTGCAAGTGAGGGATCTCCTTTTTGCTCCTTATGAGAATCTAATGTCTGATGGTCTGAGGTGGAGTTGAGAGGGTGATGCTGGCTCTGGGGAGCGGCTGCAAATACAGATTAACATTAGCAGAGAGGTTTGACTGCACAGAGACCAAAATAAAACATTCGCTTGCCGACTCATCAAAACCCTATCAGTGAGTGACAAGTGACGATTTAGCTGCCTCTGGTGGCAGACTTCATAGTGACAAGTGAGTTGATATACTTCAATTGTACAGCTGCATCTGGCGGCAGGCGTTAAGTCAGAATCCAACACTTATTTTAGTCTACACGTGGCCTGCCCATTATTTTATTTACCTCTTTCATACACGCCTCTTTCCTACTCTGCACCCATGTCTCAGATGGAACTGTCTAGTTGAAGACAAACAAGCTCAGGGCTCCCACTGATTCTGCATTATGGTGAGTTGTATAATTATTTCATTATATATTGCAATAGAATACTGATAGAAATAAAGTGCACCATCAAGGTAATGCACTTGAATCACCCTGAAACCATATCCCCCACCCCCGGTCTGTGGAAAAATTGTCTTCCACGAAACTGGTCCCTGGTGCCAGAAGGTTGGGGGGACTGCTGATCTAAACCATTGCGGAGGTTCTCATAAAAGGAACAGTCTTGGCCTTGAAACTTTGGCTCAGAGATACTCCATAACCTTAGTGCTGTGACATCTTCCAGCCTTGGACCTATATTCCAAATGGGACCTACTAGCTTATAATTACATATCTAAGAGGAAACACTACATCTTTCTCAAAACAAAGAAAATTTTCTGATAAATAATTTAATGTCTCCATCTATATAGTGTAACAGTAGGCAACTCTATTTAATAAGCCTATCCTCTAAGATATAAGATTAATATAAGTATAATCTTATAGTACCACAGAATTTCATGGAAGGGGTCACAGTAAGTCTAGAAAAACTTTCACAAAACTTACCTAATATCCTTAAAAGAACATTAGAGTTTGCCTCATTACCCTCGTTGAACACATGAGAAAACGGAGGCTTAGTAACTTGCCAAGGGTTATAAGAATCTCTTTACAACATATTTAATCAATATTCAAATTAGCAGTGGTTATAGAAAGTCAGACAATGACATAAAAAAGAACCAAAATTCAAAAACCTGCGTACATCTGGCTCCAGGTAACGTTCACTCTAAAACTGGTACAGCAGCCTTCAGAAACAAGGAAAGAAACAGAAACTCTGGGTAATTCTCTGCCCATGACCGTGCAGAGACCCCGGGGGATAATCTTCTGTTGCTGATGGAGATGCAAAGTGCAGCAGAGGCAAGACACAGCTTGGCATTGTTCTGGGGTTTTTTGTTTTTTGTTTTTTTGTTGTGTTTTCTTGTTTTCTATTTTTGGGGCTCCAAAACCATAAGTGTCTTCCTTGCTAAGCTGTTAGTTTATCTTCACCCCGTTCTCTCATTTGGCGTCATTGGTGCTTTTGTGTAAACACTTTTTTCTTTCTATTCAGTACTATTTTTTTTTCTAATATCAGAGTATATGTGATGTTTAAGATTTAGTTAAACACCCAGGTTTTCTACATCAAATTGAAAACTAATTTCATTTGCTTATCTCTATAACCTTTCCTGCTATGTACCACCACTGAAAAGTCTTTGTTTATTCTACCCTCTCATCCCCAGGTGTCTTCTGACTTGTTCATCCCTAAGCAACAGGGAAGAGTATAAGTCAGTATCTGTCATTTGTGCCCTTTTAAGATGATTGGAATCATTGCTAACTTTTTTAGCATATTCTCCATAAAAGGACCCAGTCCACATAAGCAATATATGATTTTGTTATGCTTGTCTTTTTTGAACCCATCTTTTTCAAATCGATTTATTCCATCCATCCATTCATCCATATGTCTAGTGATTCATTTATTCAGACATCCATTCTTTCATTCATTCATCCACTCATCCATCTATTCATTCACTTGACTACTTATTCATGTATCAATTTATTCACTCAACAAACATCTGTTAGGATCAATTTTTAGGTTATATTAGGCACCACTATTAAATTTTTTCTCCATTTTTCATCCTATCCTGTCCCTTGCTACTTCTTATATTTTATTTCTTGTTCTACTCAAATTTCTGGACCTGAAAAATGTTATACTTTTTTATTATCACCTCCAGTGCATTTAATAGTCTCTCAATATCTACCTGTTGATTAATGAGAAAAGTTTAGAGAACAAGATATAGGAAATCATAGCAAGTAAACAAACTGGAAGAAAGATAAGGAAAGGTTTAGGAAGCAAGGCTGCCAGAGAATTACTTAATCTTATCAAATTTCTAGGAATATATACTTGGAATAATATATACTAGAGGTGCCAAAAAATGTATACACATTTTAAGCAATGTTATCTATGTATTAATTTTTAAAGTTGAATTGTAGTAGCCATGTGTAGTATGACGTTTGTTCAAAAGATGACATTAATCAAATGAATGCTAGCTAGTGTCACCATGTAATAGGCAAGACAGTCATAAAAAATAGCAGAAGCACAGTCGTCATTTGAGGAGCAAAAGACCATTTTGAAGTGGTATTTAAAATTAGAGAATGTTGAGTTTCTCCCACGTTCTCCTGACTTAACATCTTTTGACTTCTACCTATGGGGGATCTTAATGAATGTAGCATATCATAGACAAACAGCTACACTGATGGCATTTTGGTAAGAAATTAAAACAGCATGCACGATGACAGAAGTGGACACTTGGGTCAATGTTACTCTATCAGTAATTCACTCTAATCAGAACTATCTTTACACTAACCACTTTGAGCCTCTTAAAATTGCAAGTCATATGTGACTTGCATTCATTGTTTGTTATTGGTATATATTGAGTATTACAATGTTAATACAGTTTTTTCTTTTTTAAAATGTGTATCCATTTTTCAGTACCCTCTGTTTATATATATATGGCTTCACAGAACACGACAGATGGAAAGAGGAAATCTATTTTCTTGTAAGATAAGCAGCTTTCACCAGAATAAGTTGTTGGTGGTAATTTTATTTCCTAAATAGATTTATATTTCAAATGATGGAAGTTAACAGTGTGCAGTAACTCCTTAAACACATGCCAACTGATAAAGTTTTGTTAAAACAGTCTCATCTGGCTCATGGTCTCGTCAAGGCTCACTAAACAGTATATACAGGTTTTGGAATAAATAGACCTGTATTCCAGTCCAAACTCTAACGCTTTCTACCTATGTGACGTTGCGCAAGTTATTAACCTCTCTGAATCTTTGTTTCTTCATGTATTAAATAGCAATATTTATCTTTGTAGAGTTTTGAAAATTAAATGACATACATGATAATATTTTTAGCCCTGCCCCTAGCGTATAGTAAATGTTTAATTGTAGTTATCTATTATTAGTACTATGACATGGCTTTGATATTTCTCATCAGCAAACAGGTAATTCTTGATTTGTTTTCATACATTTCTACTTGTGCTTCTACTTTTTAAATAGTGGAAGGTCATTATCAATATTGAAATATGTACTACCTTCAGTTTTCAAGAAAGGGCATATAAATTAACTGATATTTTCCATCGTTAAAAGAAATGCCAAAACTGCCTAATATATTGACAATAAATGTTTACAATAACACGAACAGCTTCTGAGAAACTCTCTGGAATTGGTTTATTAAATAACTTCCTTCTGTTGGCCTTACTGCATAATGGGCAATAAGCATGAAACAAATTAATCCTTTATGTTCTAACAATAAAATTTTAATGGACAGGTTTTTTTCAGAAGGTAATAAAATATGAGTCAAATAAGATTATGAGGGAAATAAGCCAGTCATTATAAGAATATTTTTAAAGCAATACAGAAGACAGCTAGGGTCACCCTGACCCTTAAAATCAAGATAAGATTGGCTTAACACTCATGCAATACATTGGAAAATCCAACACTCTCTTCAAGATTATTGCAAATGGCCTGGGAGCCTAGGTTCTTGTAGTCACCTGGTCTCCAGTAATCTCTGATGCAGGTAACTTTTCCATTTACGAATATTTTTTTAATGATCTTCATATTGCTACTTCCATCCAACATTGTTTTAACCCGAACTTAAAACTTGCCTTTTCTCTTGATTTCTATAAAGACAAACTCCCAGCTGACTATTGAAGGTTTGGAGAGCAGGAGGGGAGAATGAGAGTATTTAAGCATCACAGTAAAGACCCACAAAAAATGTTAAAATTGATTATGAGACAAGTCTTTCTAAAGATCTTTCATTGCCTCTGCCATTACATATAGTTCACCCTCTACTGTGCTCCAGGTTATATCCCAGTCTCTAGTCAATTTCTTAATACACATCCTTTTTTCCCTACTCCCTCTTGAAATGTCCCTAAAATCTAACCATTTTCTTTTTTACTACTTGTTAGTGTAATCAGTCCTCTCTGGCTATTTCTAAATTTAGTGCCAAGTCTACCTTATGTTGGGTGAATTTCAACTGATCATGTGTCAAACATAACAACAGGGCTATCTTCCTGACAATGCGGAAGACAGGCAGAAACTTAAGGTTTCTTCTATCAGAATCTTCTCTTCTAAAAATAATGATTTCTTTTTGTTACACAAGTATACAAAGAAGTAACTAAAAAGTGAACCAAATAAATAAAATAAAGCCAGGAACAGAGTATATTGAATGGGGAGATGATTCTTCAAAGGTTAGAAGAGTAGCCACAGAGAGTATTCAATGGGATTCCTCATTAAGACTTGTGGAAAAATTTTTATGCCCTTCCCCAATCTGAAATAAGACATTTTACTGGTCTTAGACACAGAAATTTGCTTTCAAGTTCTACTTATACCATTACATCAACCTATGACCTTGAACAAACAACACCTTAGAAACTTATGTAAAAATAGAAACAGATTCAGCTACAGTCCTGAGCTGGTGTAATGATCAGATGAAGTAATAAATGCATAAGAGCTTTATAAACTGGTTCACATAATTAAAGCCTTTTCTTTAACTTTTTAAAACATGGAGACCCATGAGAAGTTGCACAAACCACAGGATGATCTACTGTAAAAATCTGGGCTAGATATATGGCAATCGTTCTTGTCTTTGCAGCAATGTTTTAGTTCATTTTCATGAATAATCATGTTAAATACTTTCTTGGTACATGGTATAGAAACCAGAATGTGAAGCAAGGGAAATATCAAAGTAGAGGGACCACTAGGACAACCCAGTTTGCCTTAACAAAAGAAAATGATGAATAAACAGGATACCAATTATTATATTTATAATAAGATGTGTTGTTTTTACTCAGCCTACACCATCCATTCTATTGTGATAAGCACATTCTCTTTCAACATACAGAGCTTCATAGAAAGGCAAGTTATAGATAAAAGATTACATGGTCAGCATGGGACTAAAGCAGAGAGAATCATTGTATGATATTTTGCTTTGGCTGTTACCAAACAAATGGTTGCCCAAATGTCAATTTTCAGGAACATACATGCATTTGGTATTAAGCACTCATGTTAGTTAGTAAGATGTTTTTTTACCCTATAAATTACTTCCATGGATAGAGTCCCTATTTCTCTGACCTTCCTTTGCTACCTTAACCAAATGACCAGCCACTCACTTCTCTTTGTTTTGTGTGTGTGTGTGTGTGTGTGTGTGTGTGTGCAAATATCTTTAGTCAAGTCTTGTAGACTAGGGGTCATTCAATCTTTTTTAATTGACTTCACACATTTCTGAAGGAATCAACTGTGCTACAATCCAAAGTTATTATTTCACTCTCCAGGGTCTATTTATTATTTCCCTAATTTCTAAGTCATTTGAGAAGTACCTTACTGTTATGACTCCCCTTACCACTCACATAGCCAGATAAATATGTTCGAAGAAGGAAATGTCATCTTGCCTATTACACCCCCATCCACTTCCTCCTATGGGACCTCCCTCAGGCACTGAAAAGTAGCCTAAGAATAGTCTTCTCCACCAGAATCAGAAAGTCCCTGAGTAATAAATAGCAAGGTATACATCATAAGGATCTCTAGAAGTTGGTCCCCAGAGGTTAAAAATAAAGTTTTAACAAGTAGTGATAAAGGAACTAAGCTTAGTTTTTTAAAATTCTCCTACCATTCTCCTAACTTTGTTCAAGATGTTTCAAATGGCAAAACTTTTAATGACCCCTGTAGAAATAGGAACATACCAATGTACATTTTGTGGGGGAGGGGTGCTAGTTTCTTGGCTGGGAATCAAGTCCAGGCCGCGGCATTGAGCCTGCTGAGGCCTAGCCACTACACCACCAGGGAACCGCCCCCCCCATCAATGTACATTTTTAAGTGCCTTCTATATGATAGTTCTTGGAGCAGGTGAGCAAGACCAAATTAAGACCATGATCAAAGCTCAAAAAATGTATATCCAGGGTAGAAAACAGAAGAAATAAATTATCAAGTATAATACAGGATTTAAAATCACTTTTGAAAAGCAAAAATTGTGACTAACCCTTCTGCTTATCCTAACCCCTTGGGAGGGAATCAACCCTCCCCAACAACCACAAATGGTAAAAAATGTAATCCAGGCAGTGAACTCCATTCTTTTCCTGTCCTTGGGCTTTCTTTCATCTAGCATGACACCAGTTAGAACAACATAGGCAATGCAAATTCAAAAACATTTAATTTATGTACCCTGGTAATAACATCATTAGCAGAAAAGACAACATATCTGCAATATTCCTAAAATTCTCCAGATCGCATATTCCGTTCAACCATTAACTTAACACCCACAGCTACCTCTCTTCCACTCATCCTTTGTGCACCTCACAGAATCCTTCAAAACCACTTCTTTTTATTTAGATAGAGCCAGTTAGAGCATTGCTTTTCAGTCTTTTATTAGAGTTGTTTACATGTGAGTTTTCTCCATTTAACACCATTAAAATGAGAAGGGGCCAGAACAACTAGGAAAAAAAGACCTATAAATTTCAGTCCCCACCAGATTCTCTGCTCCATCAGGTTGAGCCCCAGTGCTGCTCTTAGCCCATCCAGTGTGCATGGCCACAAAATGGTACGCATGTAATAATCTTGCCTCATCATCTTTGCTTTTTTTCACATAACAATCAATATAACTTAACATACTTAATTTTGACACCAAATACCTTTTCCTCCCTTGTGTAATAAATTTCTTTTTTGACCAATTCTATCGAATGTCATGGACTGTAGTAAATGAAGGTGAGACACCTACGTTTTTCAGGAAGACTTCTGAAAGAGATGATAGCCAAGACGAGTGCAGAAAGATGGATGAAAGATAGCTAGTTAGAAAGAAAGAGAAAGAGACATCCAAGCAGAGAGATAGAAATGGGGACAAGACCCAAAGGGTGGAAAAATGTGATTCCTTCAGGGAAGCATGAGTTTAGTAAAACTGGAGCAACGAGGAAATATAAGGGAAGGTCAAAAGAACCCGGTAGCAACTAATGAAGAGAATTTGAACCACTGGGTCCATCTGTATTTGTCTGTTAATTACTGACTACGTATTAACATTTCTTGTTCACTGCTACATCCCCTAGAACAGGGCATGGTAGGAACTATCCTTGATGAATGTGTAAATAAATAATCAAATGAATATAGGTTGTCCTTCATGTACAGCAGTCTTACAGGAACACACCCAGTACAGCCATCCTAGCAAGGGAACTCATGATTAAAAATAACATACAGTTAGTGCTAGTAGGTACCTAGATAAAATGTGATATTTTGAATGCTCAGGATGCTTCTCACCTAGGCTGGGTATGTAGCTAGAGGAAAGGTCCACACTTTGATTAAATGTTAGAATCTTCTGGGGAACTTTAAAAATCCCCAAAGCCCAGTCCCAACAAGTAAACCAGAAGCTCTGGGAATGAAACCCAGCCATTTTTTAAAGGCGATTCCAATGTGCACCCACCTGAAAACTCCTGAGCTTGTGCATCAATATTAGCCAAAGTTACTTCAGAGGTTCTTCATCTTTAGTTCTGTATATATAGGAATCATCTGGAGAATATTTTCTCCCCAAAAACAACCACATGCCTAGTCCTAGCTTCTGATTTAGTAGGAGTGGGCACGATGTCGACCATGTTTATGTTCTGAAAGCTAACCAGGTGACATCACACCTTTAGAGAAGTGACAGTGATTTTTGGTAAACACTCAAGTTCACCTAAAGTCGGGGGATGGAAATGAGAAAGGAACTGGTCCTATCTTTCACCCTGAGCCATGAAACTGTCACTGCAAGAGAGAGATGATGCAGAAATAAAGATAGATGCTCCCACAAGACAAATAATTAAAAGAGTCTCCTCATTCAGAGAAGTGGCATGTTTCCTGGAACACACATCGAGAGATGGGACCATTTATTGGGTTTTATGTAAAAGCCTACTAATTGATCATCAGTGTGATATTAATATATCCACATCTGTTCATGGGCAGTAGTAACAAGGACCCCCCCCCAAGTCCTATAATACGGGCTTCAGGCAGTATTGTTCCCATTGAGGCTGTATTACAAATCACCTCCTCCTGCATGGCTGACTGCGAGCATTGTTCCTTCCTTAATTAAATCCCTTGGGTAAAAGGATCTTCCCCATCAAACAAATGCAATAAATCTCTGCAGAGATAAACAGATTAAAGAGGGAAAAAAATAGGATCAGCCAATTATTTGTTAAGATAGTGGGATCAGGAAATATAATGTACCTCTTTTAAAAAGAACACAAATAAGGAGGTAAAAAAAATTTTTAATAGTCATCTGCATTGTTTTCTCCACAAGGCAAAAGATTTTTACAATTGTTTTCAGGACCTTTGAAGACAGAATCAATGAGCTTCATTGCAGCACAGAGACTGAGTTTCTGAGACTGTCAAGTAAGAAAAGAAGCCAGCATTCATCAGCATTAAATGGAGGCTTTTATCCAAGTCAGTATGTGTTCTCTTGTCTTTATAATACTGCACTTACTATCTTATCGCCCTTGCTTTTATTAACCAAATGGAAGAGCATGCAGACCTAACATCTACTTTATCTTTCTATAATTTGTTCTGTTTCTCATTTTTTTCTCATAGCAAATGAGTCGGGGTGTGTTGTTATTATTTATAATAATTATTAATAACATTTAATTTTACATCTATTTATACAGTACTATTTAATCAAACTGCTTTTCCAGTTTTAAGACAGTCTCATGCTCAGAAGCTTCAGCCTGTCCTGTATTAGAATGATTAATGATTATACAATGCCTGTTACTTACACACATTTTCTCAGGAGAAAGAGCTGTCTTGCTGACTGCTCTCACAAGCACTTCTCTCTACATCACAGCTCTTCTCTTTCTAATATCAGTAATTCATATTTGCTACACTTAAAGAAGATTTGTGTCAACGAGCATGCAGAAGCATCTTCAGTCTTAAGAATGCTTGTGAAAGGGGTTGTCTATTGCAAAGTCATAAACAGGATGAAGGGGGAAGGAGAAAAAAGAAATGCATACTGACTTTGATAAGAAAAACACTCTTCACACTGGGTGGTGAATTTATTATACAACAAGTTGACGATGAACTGTAGAATTGTATGCCTGAAACCTATGTAATTCTTGCTAACAGATGTCACCCCAATAAGTCTAACAATAAAAAAAGAAAAGAAAAACACTCAGTTTAATACTAATGAATGCCAGCCTCTTTTTTAAACAGTCTGAGAACAAAGTGATGTGGGCCAAACAAAGGAGCCCTCTCCCCACCTCACTATAGACTCCTTTTCCTAGTTCTTTAGCTCTGTTTCACCTTTTTCCTAGTCTAAAGTCTTAATTGCCTCCTTGACCGATTTTCTCTGGCTCTTCACCTAGAGCAACAGACTGTCCCCTACAGATAATTATTCTGAAACTTGTAACTCATGTCCCCAGCTTACTGATTACCATCACTACAGGCAAGCACCCCTTCCAGGCCTTTCTGGACCTAGACAGGGGATAACACCAAATGACCAGCTAGGCCAGAAGTCAACAGGTCACAGGCTGAAAGGACTTTCCATCTCGAAACCACGCAGTGACTGGGCCTTTGAGACTTATTTCTTGGGTCAATGCTTTTTAAACTATTAATTGAATTAATTGCTCCTCGTCTAGCACACATCGGGATACAATTGATATCCCAACAAGACTTCCAGCCCCTCTCCACCAAAGAAGTCAACATGGAAGATTTCGAGACCCCTTCCCCTTTTAGATCAGGTAGGGTGAGAGCTCCGTAGATCCCCAATAGGTAGGGACAATGACCATCCTCAGCAGGAAGCAGATACAGAAGATGAGACCCTGAGTCCCTCATCTTCCCATAGAGATTTGTGGGGATCATGTCTCTCAAGAGAATGGGAGGAAGGCAGATAGAATAGAGGGAATCTCAGAACCTCTCCCATGAGACTCACCCGGCTGAAATAGTCACTGCCTTGATACCACCCTTTCACTAGTAATCCCTGTCCCAAGCTGGGCAGCCACAGGAGGAAGTTCCAGGCAAATACAAGGAAGCTAGAGAGCACAAGAAGCCCACCAATTTGGGCCAGTTCGTACTGTCTGTTCAGTAAGAACTACAATGACCTTCATCTCACCTGGGCCTCATTATACCATCATTGCAATGTCATACATATGCCCAGAAGTTCATTAATATCATAATAACAGACTGAACTCTGGGAAAGAATATGTGCAGTTAGAAGAGAGTTATGTAATAGGCCCCATATCAACCAAACTTGTCAATCAAGAGACCTCCCACACCCAGAGATGTACCCACTGAAGACATGGAAGGAAATATAAACTGCCCCAGCCTTGTTAATTGGGGCTCTTGAGCCATTTTCTGGCTCAAGCCCTCTCCTACCTCTTAGGAATGTACGTTCTTTTCAATAAACTATCTCTTTGTTTCATTTCAACACTGGTTTGTGTCTTGTTCAACTCTTTGCTCTAGATACCAAGAACTGGGACACCATGCCGACAAGAACACATTTGCTAGCAATAAAAATATTGATAATATTTTTTGAGTAATGTTGATAGGTTGACCTTTTGCTAAATCTGTTCCGCAGGCTTCCCTAATGTTAATCTTCTAGTAGTCTTATAAAATAGAAAGTACTGTCATACCATTCAGAAAGAAGAAAACTGAGGCTTGAAGAGATTTAGTGACTTGTCTAAAGTTTCAGGTGAAGCAAATGGACAAGATTATTTGAACTGGGGTTAACTCAAAACTCTCATGGGAATGTCCTAAAAATGCTCGTGCACTTGGACAGAGAGAGTTGGTACTCACTCCAGAATTTACCTTCCCATGTCATATCTCATTTTGGAGAAAGTCCACGTGAATTGATAATTATTTTCTTCAAATTTTGAATTTAAATATTTTCTCTCTCATAGTGAATGTTAATCTTAATGAAATCAACAAATAGTGGTCTCATATTGCAAAGTTCTAAGTGGAAATTGCATTCTATCAAAAGCTGACTTCTGGGAGTTCCCTGGTGGTGTAGTGGTTAGGCTTCGGCACTGTCAATACTGCGGCCTGGGTTTGATTCCCAACCAGGGAATTACCCACATTAAAATTAATAAAGCAACAAAGAAAAAAAGAAATGAACAAACAAACAAACAACCCATGGACACAATCAATAGTTCAATGTTTATGTGGGAACGAGTGGGTTAGGGAGGGGAGAAAGGGGAGTGGGTGGGAGAGGAGGGGGGGAAGCTAAATATAAGGTGATGGAAAGAGAACTCACACTGGGTGGTGAACTTATTATACAACAAGCTGACAATGCACTGTAGAATTGTATGCCTGAAACCTATGTAATCCTTGCTAACAGATGTCACTCCAATAAGTCTAACAATAAAAATGAATTTTAAATAAATAAATAAATAAATAAAAATTGGGTTGATTTAAAAAAAAATTTTTTAAAGCAGACTTCTCTGAGTTATTGAGTGTCTCTAACACATTTGATTCTTTTTCTCAATGACAGTGATTGATTGAGTGCCAGGAGCAAGCTACAACCATTCTCAGATATGTATAGAAAAACCTCCTTTAATTCCCATGGAACATCATGGACACAGATTCCAAACATTTTCTAAACCTATAGTTGATTTGCTTTTGGCCTATTTGGGGAGAGAGAAAGGAGAATATGTAGCCTCTGATGGCTAGATTGCATTAGCAGAAAACTTCAACAAAGTGTCTGCAGGATACCTGCTCTATAGTCAAGAATGTAATAAATGCTATGGGGAACACCAGAGAAATATAAGCAAAAGTCCTTGCCTTTGGAAATTTCACAGTTTAATGGGTAAAATTAAACACATTTATGTGAAATAATTTGTAAATGAGAAAAGCTTGTAGTAAAATAATAATCATGTATAAGAGATAATACTGTAATGAACGTACTAAAAAATAACTGTAGACTGAATTGTATATTTGTTTATTTATCAGATAGTAATCCAACACTAGTCAGATAATATAGGAATTCAAAGATGAATCAGATACAGTCTCTGCCTTCTAGTCTCAAAGTTTATAATCTAGTTGGGAAAATGTGTACCTACAAACAGAGTAACTATAGCACAAATATGATGTGTCTTAGAAAAATATCTGCTATGGAAAATCAGAGAAACTTTCATGAAAGAGGTTCCAAATAAGCTTAATAAGAGATGTTTCATGGGTGCAGGGGGGAGAGATTTCCAGAGGAAGGAAGATTATGCACGTGAGCCTTTGTATACATACATATAAGCCAAGTGCATTTTTTAAAATTAAGAAATGCACAAAACTGGCTTTGTGGGTTGGGAACTGCCTAGGCTTTTTCTTCACTTCTTGACATATTTCTGAATTTTCCAAGTTCTTAACAGTGCACATGCTTTTTTAAATAATATTTTATTAAAAAATTATAAAAAATTATAAAAATTATACAAAATTAAAAAAAATATTAAAAAAATAATATTTTTTATTTTCAAAGTATTTTTGTACTCTTGGTAATAAAAGATGGAGACTGAAACAAAGAACAAACAAAGCAAATATTCTTCTTGTCTTGTTTAATGTAGGAAGAGGGCACCAAGGGAATGGAAATGCTTGGGTCTCTTCCTTCTCTGTCCAAAGTTGAGCCTGGTGTTGCTCTCTACTCAGTTAGCACTGATACTATATCAAAGGAACTAATCTCTTTTGTGTTGCCCTATAAGAAGGAAGTGTAATCTTGAGACCTTTCCAAAGTTTTCTTCCTGTAATATAACCTTTCTCAAAGGTTATTTCCATGTTCCCCACATTTATTCTGTATTGCCAGCAGCCTAGAAAAAGCCCTCAATAACCTTTGCCCTAAGAAACAAGTTCAGGTACCCTAGAAAACAAGCCTGAGACAAGGCTAAAATGTCCATACTATATTGAGAGATGCAATTGCTGAAAAGTAAGAGAGACAGAGAAAGATGAGAAGTAAGGTCGTGCATTACCATGCCAGCTACTGCTCCACGAGCCACAAAGAGACACAGCTGGTCACTAAGCAGTACTAACGTACCCAAGTAAGCTGCATAGAAAACTGTGCCTCAGGACCGTCTACAAGAAGGAAGAAGGGAGAATTTCTCTGATGGGTCCCCCTCTCCACTCCTGTTTCCCATTTGCTCATATTCTCCACAGTCAACTCTTCTGCTCATCCAGTTTACAGTATTCGTGTCTCTCTGACAGCTATTGGGAAAGCCAGGTCCCATCCCCTGTGGCGTGAAGTTTGTTCTGAGTCCAGTGGAAGAGAAAGGAGCCAAAGTCCATGGATCACATTGGGTTTGGTCTGAGCTCACACCATGGAGGGTCCTATGAAGTGTGTTCTAATAGAAGAAGCTATGGTGGTGTTGGCAACTGGTTTCCCATGAGTCAGTGACTCAAGGCACATACACTTACAACTTTGAGAGAATCTAAAGTAGTGTTTAAAATGTGTCCAATACAGCTTATCTTTGCCTGAATTTTCTCCGGAAAAGGCAGAGCCTGAGATAAGGCAGAGTCTTCTACCCATATGCAGGTAGTGATCTGGGATGTGATTCTGGGCAATAGGAACAAAGTAGTGGGAGTGGGACAAAAAAGGAGAAAAAGCCAATATGTGTTCATCTTAGCTTGGTCACTACTCTGGGTACCTGGGTCTCCATCCTCCTGGGAACTTCTGAGAAACTGTGTAGAATGTGCCTCAGAGTTAAACACCTCCAGGACAAAAGAGGGTGCATTTATTCCCTGGCTCTTATTTCTCATTGGTCATGAGTTGCCAATGTAAAACTGATTCCCTTACACTTCCAGCGTTCCTTTATGTAGATACTAGGTGGATTCCACAAGCTTCCCAGGCAACAGGGTCAGGAAACCCTGAGGCAGAAAGTTGATGCGACATGGTGTACTTGAAGGAAGGTCATCCTACACAGAGCTGATTGCCATAGGGACAGCTGGGGTGAAACGTGGGCCAAGAGGATATGAAGGAGGTATGAGACGTGTCTGCCTCAACAAGCATTTCAGCAGTAGAATTTCTTTTCATTTTTTACTTCCAGGAACTGTTCTCATTTTTAATTGTCAATTGATCATTTTTATTGTTATTTTTTGTTAATTGTCAATTGATCATTTTTATTGTATTTATTATGCAGCCCTATATATAAAGTGTTAGCCCTATATATAAGGTGTTTGTATTTTAACAGAAATTAAACCATAAAAAAAAGTGGGCACGTAAATTAGGTTTATATTAAGATAGTTGAACAGAAAGTATTTTTCTCTTTTCTCTGTTATCTTCCAATTGCCAACTCACCTGTCTACCCCATGCATTCCCCATGATATCCTAAGGCAGGAGCTAAGCGTGGAGGCCACGGGGGCATGGAACATCTAGGAGACAGAACCGACCCTCTTTCGGGGGTACTGTTTCTCCTTCACTCACACCCCTCACATCACCCTGTGTGGCCCTGGAGGATGGCTGTTTAGTCAATGACAGGTAAAATTCCTCAAGGGCGGAACAACCTAAGACAGGCACAGTCACATAGGGGCCATCAGGAGAGAGCTTGCACTCACCAGAGGTGAGGCACAGCCCCTCACCCTCTCTGAGGTTAATCTCCTACCCCTGGCTGCCTTGTGTCCCATGATGCTCCAGTGGTGACCTGATAGAACAATATCAGTCATGCTCCAATAGGAATGACTTTCCTCTGCAAGAAAAATCTAGGAAGGAAAGAAAGTTACTTTTAGTGTACTAAATGTCATATCCTGTGCTGGGCATTTTGCAATATTTTAACTTTCAATAAACTCTGTGAGAAAGCATTGTAATCCGGATATGACTCAGGGCCTCTTTGTACTTCAGATCTTGGTTTCATAGGCTTAATGCTCGTTCTACAGCATGTAAAGTTCAAGCACACACACCCAAATTCCAGTGCCTTCCAAATGTACTTCCACAGTGTCTTCTCTTCATCAGCCCCTTCATCTGAAAGTAACACCTCAGTAAGTTTCCCTCTTGTAGAGCCGACAAAACTCAGCTCCTTGACTGTGAACATCCAAAATATCCAATCACACTCATGATATGAGGGGTTTAGTTTGGGTTTTCAAAGCTTGACAGATAATGGAAAGAGATCACATCACTGCTCAGCCTTCTGCCTTCTCTCAGAATTCCTGTACACCCTACCTCCTTCCTAAAGCATGCTCCAGATACATCACCACCTGACTTCACACACGGTCTGAGACTAGGCCGGTGGGTGGCTTCCAACTTTGGATGCAATCTCAGTGGGAGCTGCCTAGACAGTTTGTCAGCCATCCCCATCTCTAGTAGGACACTGCTGAATAAAATGACATAATTTTCACAACATTAGTTCATCCAAGAAAACCCATATTGACTGTCTATGTTATTATACATCAAGCTCTGTGCTAAGAACCAGAAATTAGGGACACCATTCATGCTCACACAGTACTCAGAAAAGACAAACACAATCACAATTCAGAATAATACCTTCAGTAACATAAATGGAAAAACAGGTGTAGAACTAATTAGGAAATGAAACTGACAGAATTTGGAGACTTAGGAGATGTTGAGAGTGAGAGAAAGGCTAAAATCAAGAATGATATCTTGATATCCAACTGAGTGAGGCCACCAACTGAAAAAGAGAATATAGGGCAAAGAAACAAGTTTATAATAGGTGGTAGAAAAGGAGTTTAATAACAGACGAGCTGAATTTAAGATGCCTATAGAGTATTATGTTGACTAGCTTTGTATGCAATATGACAACTCCAAAACTCAGTAGTTTAATAAAGCAATTACTTATTATCACTCACATGTCTATAGATTGACTGGGGTTTGGCTGATCTAGGCTGGATTCAGCAGGACAACTTTGCTTTATGCTGTGATAGATGTGTATACTCACCACAGGTCGTGGGTTGGATGGGGAGGATCTGCTCCATGTTTCATTCATCCTCCTTGGACCAACAGACTAGACAAGAAATTGTTTTTCATCAGGGTAACAGAGGTTGAAGAGATCAGGTAGAAACACAAAGTCTCTTAAAGCTTGAGCTCACAACTGGCATACTATCACTTCCACCCACATGCCGGAGCAAGGCAGGGCACATGGCCAAGCCCAAAGTCAAATGGTGGGTACATACCTTCATCAGCACATCAACTATGGTAATGGTGTGGAGACAAACCTTCAACAATTTGAACTAATAACATGTTGGCTCAAATACCCAGGGAAAGATTTGGGAGGGTGGTTAGTATGAAATGGACACTTGCAAGAAAAATCAGGGCTAAAAGTTATAAATTTTGGTTTCATCAAGGAATAGCTGATGATTAAAACGATAGGAGCAGATTGTATGTAGTATTTTTTTTTTCTTTTTTGGTATGTGGGAATCAAACCCAGGCCACAGCACTGACAGCGCCAGTGCCGAAGAGTTAAGTCACTACACCATCAGGGAACTCCCTGTATGTAGTATTTACAGTGATAAGAGAGGAAGGCTAAAGACAGACCTCTTGGAACAAGCAATATTTACAAGCACAAGAGGGAATTACTTGAAGGAAACTGGAAAAGAATTTGTCATAGGGCTGAAGGAGGTACAGGAGTGCTTGCTACTAAGGAAGCCAAATGAGCAAAGACTTTCAAGAAAGATGCAAAGGTTAAAATTGTATTTAATCCACTAGTAGTAATAATAAAGTATTTATTTAATGTTTACTAAGAACACAGTATTATTTAAAACTCTTTTACATAAATTATTTCACCTAAAACACATAAGAATCAAATTAAGGAAGGTCCAAAAATGGCATTTTAAGTAAAAGTTATGCTTGCTGCCTCCCAGGATCACATCAAAATCACAACTAAATTATAGAACAATCAACCTCAAGATCATCTGAAGAATAGCTGAGTAGTATCCCTGTAACTAAGACTATAAAAAGAGGCCACATCAAGACTTGCAGGAGGGGCAGAGACACGAAACAGACTGACCTCCAAAAATAGGTATTCCACACACAGACTGACTCCTTGCAAACACTCACCTGGGCTCTGATGGGGAATGACAACTTGAGAGGCACCAGAGACATACAGAAGAAGTGACTTGTGTGGCTTCAAGGTGAGGACTGGAGAGACAACCACCATTGTCCCTGTGTGGAGCCTGTCTGATGGAGCCTATAGGAGGGCAACATCTATTCTATGTTAAACCCCGCTACAAAGGACCAAATCTGAGACCCCTTTGGTCTGGTAAAATCCACACGTGAGTGTCACCTTAATGACACCCTGGGTCCCCACCCTGCAGAGCTAGTGCTGCGTGATCTGGGACCCTCTCAGCTCCTGGGCAGCCAGCCCCACCCTATAAGCTGCAGAACACTTTTGCAGCAGCAGAATTTGCTCAGTGATCCTACATAATTCCTCCATTTCATTCCAACATATGTTCCCCTGTTCAACCAGAAACAAAATCCAATAAAAGAAAACAAAGTTACCTTCATTAATCTGTCCAGATTTTCACTTATGTCCAGGTTGAAAAGTTGATTGATTCAAGGGTGCTACTCTGAATGTTATACTGGGTCCTCATCTTACTTTTCATTGTAGATAATGCCTTTGGTCGGGACGAGGAAGGTTTCGTATTAATTTTTATAGCTCTAGAGGCTACCACATCTCTGGTACATAGTAAGTGAAAATAATACTTGCTAAATAAATGAATGGCCACTTTGTCTTTTATATATTTATTTGTGAGATTGCAGAACCCTAGGAAGTAGATGTCTTATCTTACCCATTTCTCCTTTTAACATCTACCAGAGTACCTCACATGTAGTAAGTGCTTCATAAATATTTATTACATTGGACTGAATTTGTCATTGCATGTGAAAACTAATAGGTCACTTACCAAATTGGAAGATTTCTGCTGAGAGTGAAGTTCAATGTGTTGCCAAGTAGGATGGAGAAAGAATCAGTGAGAACAAAGTAATTATTTTCATTAAAATATAAGAGGGTAAAATCTTGCCTGAGGGAAAAGAAAAAGATGGGACAATAATTTTTTAATGACCTACTGAGTTCAGGATTATTTCTTGATTCAGATATTATTTTGATACTTGTACAAAAATGACAAATTCAACTTTTTTAAAAGGCAGTGTGACACTGTGAAAATATCATAGGCATTTTCCTTTTTATATAAAATAGGAGCAATGATAATGCATCTTTTATAGGATGTTGGGAGGATCAAACCAGATTCTATAGGTAAAGAGCTCAACAAAGTTCTTGACACGAATTAGGTACTAAATAAATATTAGTTGCCTTACTCTTCTTTGGGGTAAATCAAATGTATTTACTATACCCTGTTTATTTATTGATTCATTCCACATT
The DNA here is from genome assembly GCA_004026885.1 of Lyroderma lyra. Taxonomy (NCBI): domain Eukaryota; kingdom Metazoa; phylum Chordata; class Mammalia; order Chiroptera; family Megadermatidae; genus Lyroderma; species Lyroderma lyra. The sequence goes on along the minus strand of PVJL010009108.1, from coordinate 6,186 downwards.
GTAGTGGATATCTACTATGGGATCAAGAAAAGAGGAATGGCACTTCTTTTCAAGACTTGAAGGACAATGATTTCGACAAAGAGAAAAAAAGAAAGGAAATTTAGGTTTTGAGACAGCATAGACAATAGAACAGAGTTAGATGTGTTTAGAACACAACGTAAGTTGAAGAATGGTAATAGAATTTGAAACCGAAAAACTAGTAGATGGATACCAGTGAATGCCACAACAAAATATTTAGATTTTTATGCTATAAGCTGTTGAAAACCACCGAAAAATGTTGGCATCCTTTGTGACTGTCTTTTAACCCTCTTCTTGCCTCACTCTACACAGTCTTCTCTAGATGATCTCATCTACTTCTATGTCATAGTGACAACCTATGTAACCCAAATCCATTATCTCCCTGAGTTAACACCTATGGCTTTACACCATGCAACTGCCTAAAAACATCTCCACGTGGAAACATCACTAATACATTTAAGCTAACAACATAAATATTAAACTCATCATCTCCCTTCATTGCTCCCTATGTCAGATTAATTCTACTACCACCCACCAAGTTCTTCAACCCCAATATTTGGAATACATCTTTGACCTTTGTATTCCATTATACTGATGTCTAGAAACAGACTTTTAAGTATCTCTTGCATCTTCCTAGTTCTCTAGTCCTAGCTGAATCAACCCTAGTCCAAGTCAATGCTGTCTCTAACCTTGACGAGGTAACAGTTTCCTAACTGGCCCTCCACTTCAGCTTCTTCCTCTCTCCAATTTATCTCCACATGGAAACAAAGATGGCTTTTTAAGATATCAACCTAGCAATTTCTCCCTTATTTGAAATCTTACAATGGAGCAAAATTCCAACTCTTAAGATGACTTGCAAGGTCCTGCACAATTTGGACTATGTTCATCTTTTTTTTTTATATTTCTTGCTACTTCCCCACTTCTATTACCACATTCCAGGTTGGCTCTCTAATATCAGGGTCTTCATACAGTTTTCTCTTATTGAAAGGTCCTTTTTTCTTCCCCCATCAAGGTGGCTAGAACTACCCCCATGCATCAAATATATAATACCTTGTAAAATGTGACTGCACAAGAGCAATTTCAACCCTCTGCACCAGGGCCTAGATAATGCTTTACAGATACCAGCCGCTCAATAATGACATGAGTGGCATAATCAAGGCTGTGTGGAATCCCTCTGATGTCAGATGGGAGGTTGGCCTGGCCGGTCTAGGGGCCAAATTCAGGAAGCTATTGCCAAATTAGATGAGTGTGAAGACTGAATTAGATAACCAAGAAGAAGAGATGGGTAGAGTAAAAACTACTGATGCCTACACCCATATCCTGGAACTAAAATGAAAACTCACCACATATTATCTTGGCATAAAGACATGAAATGGGACTAGAAGTGTTGCTGTACATCAGTACTGCTTGGAAGGGATCAATGGTTCTAACAGCTCTTCATGATTCGTCTTCACCATTTTCCTTAAGAAAGAAGCCCTAAAATACAGCCTACGTTTTAGGAGTTTGCAAAGTTATCCAGTCCATAAAAACTGCTTATAAATCTCTTTTCACTGCCTTAGAAAATGGTCCAGAAATTTGCAAAAGACTTTTTAATCTACCTCAAAACAGAAACTGGTTACTGTCACAGACTCTGCTGTCCGGAGAGCCTGTTTTGCCAACAGCCTTTTCCTTAACACCCTTAGCACAGGGCCTAGAATGAGGTGCTATTCAGCAACTATTGGCTTATTAAGTACTAGACATAGATAGTGAAGACCCCAATAGTCCAGAAACACTGAAAGAAAAGGGGATCAAAGCTGAAGGGCTGCTATTCAGCGGCCTCAAATACTTCAAGCAAGCTCTAGAAGTCTGAAAGCATATGGGTCCAGAGTTACCCAAACTGATCTACTCCCAACAAAGCTGGATGTTGCTATAACCCCCGCCAGTAGCTCCTTTGGGATGATTTAATTATATAAGGACACACAGCCTGGTTGAAGAAACCAGGTAACTCATGTTTCTGAAAAATGACTGGCAAGTTAACCAAAACTCTATGAAAATCCATTATTAAATGACAATAGAAGGAAATGACATTCTAGGGAGATGTCGATAAAGGAAAAACCAAAAACAAAGCAAAAAAGTATTATTTATGGTCAGGAAGCAATAAGACGTTCAAGCTGTCTGTAGTCCACAATAGAAGGTGATAGAGGATAAGGCGGGTTTCCTAGGACTGAGTTAGGGATAGAGAAGTTAGTGTTGTTGTTTTTTTAATTAGTATCCAAATATCTTGAAGTCTTATTCAAGTTAATAATGACATTTATTTACAAATCACATTAGCTATGTTTTCATATTGATTTTATTTTTCAAGGAATATTTATCATTAAAATTATTAAATTCATGTTTCCTGAATCATTCCCTCTAAATCTAATCTAGTCCCAAAGATTTAGTTCATATCTCAGCATGTTAGGCTCAGATACTTACTTACTTGTCATTTAATGAAAAAATTGTCTATTAATAAGCAGAAGAAATAAAATGTGATAGATGGGTGAAAGCAAAGTTTTGTTGTGCTATCTAAGCAAAAACAAATGTGTAGTAATCTGATTACCAATGTTATGTATTTTATTGGAAGATAAATGTTTGCAAAATAACTCTACATCCTTAAAACTGATAAGTACAGAGGTTCACATTGAAAATTTCCAGCATTTTGTCCATGCAATTACAGTCAATAAGATAAATAGCTTTTGTTTGATCTCAATCATCACAGTTACTACTATCTAAAATTATTTTATGCTTTATTTAATTACCTATACATCTGTCTCCCTACCTAGCTACCTAGAGTATTAATTCCATGAGGGCAGAAATCATGTTTGTCATTCTTATGCCCCCATTTTAACTATAGCACTTACTATAGCACCTCTCTCACAACTGACACTCAATAATTAATTGGGAGATAAGAAACAAATGATTGATGAATAATCGTGAACTGAAAACAAAAGTCGTTTTGGAGGATTTCGTTATATTGCAGCAACCTTAGAGATACTGATGAAACTCAGTTGCAGCCATTGAAACTTGGTTTTTAACTCTTGATCACTTCTTATTAACTGGAATGGTGAAAAATCACATCATTGGCTTTATATCTTGTATCAGTCAGCCATGGATGTGTAACTACCCCAAACTCAATGTCTGTCCTCTTGTACCTCTTTTATGAGAAGACATATATAGTAGCCCCTTCTTCATGTCCATGAGATATGAGCTCTTTAGTCCATTATCTTACATAGTATGAATCTGAATAATTGGTAGGTAGATTTTACCCTCAAAGCAAGTCATCACATTTAGTTCTAAGCCCTGTTTTAAGTGAAACAGGGACATGGAAAATTGTATCTTCCAAAATGGCAACAATAATATCTCCCATCCATCATGCTCCTCCACAGTGTGACCTTACTACTAACTAACTCATCAAGGGGTGGCAATTCGGTCCCTTTCCCTTGAATTTGGATAGATCTATGACTGCTTTGATGTATAGAGTATGGCAGCAGGGACTCTCTAAGACTTCTGAAGCTAGATCACAAAAGATGATGCAGCTTCTACCTTGTTCACTGAGACAGTCACATTTAAAGTTTTGAGTCACCCTGTAAGAAGTCCAACTACCTAAAGGCCTCCACACTGTTAGAAGCCAAGTCCCATGAAAAGACTGCAGACAGATGCTCAACTTGACATATATTAATATCAGCAAAGGTTCCAGCCAACAACCAGACATACAAGTGAAGAAGCCATCTATGGAAAAAGACTCTCTAGTTGTCAGCTGAAGGCTCACATATCACAAGGCAAAGAGATTGATCCCCATCTGCCCCTTCTGAATGACCATCACAAAGAATTTCATGGCATAAAAAAGTGGTTATTTTAGTCCACTTTGTTTGGAATGAATCACTACACAGCAACAGTAAAGAAAACAAGGTTTTAGCCAAATCCTTCTGTGAGTTCCAGCAATTGGGGTCTAGAGCTTTATTTCTAAATTCCACTGCAAAGTGAATCACGTCAGAGCAAGGCTATAAAGAATGTAGTCTCTAAATCCTGGCCCACTAGTCCAAGCTTTAGAGGATTAATTTGCTCTCTGAATGACACATAATTCAGACTCAGGGTTCTCCCACTTGGGTGTAGGTCTTTTGAGAGGGTCTCTATTTTTCCAATCAAGGTCATAACACCTCTCCAACTACTTTGAAGAACTGAATCAAGGGAACCCATGGAAAAGATAGCCATGCCCACTGAATCTCTGAAGAAAAGACACAATCAAACTTCAGAGTGAGTCTAGTCCTCTTACTTTAGCTTCGCTTTGTGTTTTCTGAAAATATGCTTTGCTCAGCTACTTTTGAAAAAAAATTTTAACCAGGACAGCTGGAAAAAGAAACATGCATGGAATGGAAGGGAGGGGCTGTTAAAAACACCCATTGTGTTGAATAATTAATTGCTCCCCGAAATACAATTTAGCTGATAGAAGCTGAACTGAACTCAAACCTTCTAGAATCTTCTATGTTCTCATGTTGGCCACTCCTTTCCAGTCACCAAAGCAGCTTTCTTCCAACTTTCTTCCCTGACCACAACAGGAAGAAAAACATCCACAAGCTTCCCTGTTAACATTTTGCTCTTTCAAAAGAATTGCTGAGAAGATCACCACAGTAAGTTCAAAAGATTTACTTTACAGTGCTAATTCTTACTTCCAAGATGAGGAATTCACAGGACGATAAAGGTCCAGATCCTTGTAAAAAAATGATTATGTGCTAAAAAGACGTTATTTGATTGTAAAAATCTGAAGTTGCTGAGAGGGTTATGGAAGAAAGCCAAAAGAATCCTTTGAGAGGAAATGTCTTTCCTGTATTTTCCTGAAATTGCTTATTTTCACTTTGGAATATAAAATGTAAGTGTTTCAACTTCACAGTTTAAGGGACTTTACCTTGGAGGCAAGAATTCTAGCTGTCAGCATCCCAGGATAGTAGCACTAATCAAAAGGCCTCTCCTGGGGAGACAGGAGCATCTCCATGCAAGATAAGAGCACCAGTTCCTCGTGCAGCCTGCTGACAACCATAGTTGCCTCCTTCTGGAATAAGAAGAGGCCATCCTAGGTTTTCCAGAGGTCTGCTTATTTCTAAAAATCAAACCCACGTCACTTCTTTTAATGGGAATGTTCCAGCAACTTACAGCTTTTCTTTCTATGGCTTTCAAGTCTCACAGATCAATGTTCTGAGGTGGGAGAATTAATACAAAAGGAAACAAGGCACTGGGAGACTTGAACCCTGCGGAGAAGGTGATTCCAAGGGGTAGCTAGTCTCCAGCAATCTCTCGCCCACCGTTTCCACACACTACTCCTGCATCCTAGACCATCGTCTCATGAATCTGTGCTGGATTTCCTATTTCTTTGACTAACTGAATGATTAGAAAGTAGTGCGTTAATGTCTCAAAACTTTTCATTCCTCAAGGAGTCTTGAATAACAGTGTAAGAAAGCCAAGTTACCATTCTGGAGGGGAGGATGAGGCATTAGGTGAAGAGAAAAGTCACATGTAGAAGCACTGAGGTGTAAATATCACTGTTTATCAGCACTGGGGCTCATCACATTCTTGAATTTTCCTAAACCTCAATTTCTGAATTTGTAAAACTGATGATAATATCTATTTCATACTGTTGTAAAAAATCAAATGAAATCATTCTCTCTTGTTCTAGGTTTATTGAGCACCTATTGTCAGGCACTGAGGATATGACAATAAATAAATTATGAATATTGCCTTTCAAGAGCCCACATTCTATAAGACATGTAAAATCACTGAGTTTAGTGCTGGAGTATGCTTTGAAATAAAATTAATAATAATAATATGGTCTGGAGTTGTATAGAGCATTGAGGGGCTATAAAAACTATAACACAAAACTCTTATCTTTAAGGCTTTAATGTAGGACTAACACAAAATAATAAATTAAGAATACTGACTACATACTATGTTCTAAACTCTACAAATGTCACTCAAGAAATATGAAAACTGGAAAATGCACTGTGGAATAGTCTTCCAACCCATGACGGAGGGGACAATGAGTCAAGCTTCAGTAAGACTTGTAGAATTTGCAGGGACAATGATAAGGGAATCTGGATGGAAAACAACAATTAAGCAAAGTGATTACTAGAGCAATGTTGTCAATAGAACCTTCTGCCA